>CM017798.1:10516918-10838566 GCA_008086715.1 Sitobion miscanthi
CATGGGTACAACAAGAATATTAGCTAAAATATAAACAAACAAAATAACATGAAAAGCTTGATAAAAGCAGCCACCCAGTGATGACACTTAAAAATTGAGGTTATAATTAAGTTTTCTCATAGAAAACTATTGATATTATTGATTACTTTTTTTTTTTTTTTTATTTTAAGATTATGATATTAAGTCAGCATATCTCTGCACCAGTTGCGTTTTAGTCGCCTAGGAGGAAATTGCTAAATATGGCTATTACCTAATTATAATCAATGGTATAATATTCAACTACTCTTGATCAGGTACCTCACCAACAGATAGCGCTTTAGATATCATTTCAAATGATGGTGTTTTTTATAATAATGTTATTATGTTTATAGTAAATATTATAAAATGCATTGTTCTTCCTAGACAAGTAAACAGCAATGAAACACAACATTTTTCAAATATTTCGTTTTCTGAGATCTTTTTTTTAATTGTTTATGTCTATTGAATCTATAAGCCGATATTTTAATAATATTATTTATTACTTTTTAACTTATTAATGTCTTAAACAATAATACATTAACAACGTAAGTTTACACTGCTAACTTATAATTTTCGATAAATAATAATTTATTGTTTTTATTTCCCAATTGGATTCGAGAGTTTAATGCATTATATAGGTAAGTATTGTAGGTATCTAGGTCCTAGGTGCATAAAATATGTATATAATATGCAATTTGAATGGTACCTACCTAATAAAATAACACTGAATTATTGTTAGATAATTGGTTTTTATAAAGATACTCATCTTCAAATACTACCTATTGTTTATAAAATGCAATAATAAGGGCCCATATTATTTTGATGAATTATTTTTTTTTTTTAGAACATTATACACGATGCTTTTCTAGCTTAAAATGTGTTTCAATAACATACAAATCTATAATTATGTAGCTAATTTTTATTTGCATTTTTTGAATTTCTAGGGTATTTTTACTTATTTAACAATTGAGAGAAAATTTACGGATTAATTATTTGTCATTGGTAAATTTTTATATATTTGAAAAATGGAAAAAAACCACAACTTTATCAGGTACTTACCTAACTTTGCATATTATTATGTGTATACATTTTATTATTTAAATTTTATTAACTAGTATATAACAGTATTATGAGCGTTTTATAAGTATTTAGGTCATTAACCTAAACATATAACTTTTTTAGGGCATTTTTTGTGTTTTTATGTCATGAATGCATTTTTATAAGTTCTTAGGGCATGAACATCCGGGGCCTGGACTAATAATCATATAATATTATATAGGTATCAACTCTGATATAGTGGTAGGTATTATTTATGATTTTATGAACTATATTAGGCATAGGGTCATACTGGATGTTGCATTATAATTTATAATTTATATTAATTACTCAATCAATTTTAACCAAATTGTATGAATTAGTATAAAAATACCTGCTCGGGTAAGTAGTAAAGTCTTATTATTATTATGACTTATGTTGACGGATTTTATATTCGATCTTCCGGGAATCCTATCATTAGTATCGCAACATCAAGTTCATATAATAAATAAAGTATTTTATGGTTACATTCAAGTTCTGTCTATTGAGTATTGAATGTAAAAGTGGCATTGAATGTACCTTGACCTAGGAAGAAAATAGATTTTTCATTATAATCCAATTTAAAAAGGCATGAACAAAGAACGAGTTTTTGAGCCATATAAAAAAAAAATCGTTCTTCTTTACCTCCCATACATATAGGTATATTTTAATACCTATGGAAAAAAAAACTATACAATATATTAATAATAATTATTGTGCTTCATATACTATATAACTATCATTTTATTCTTAATTCAATCATTGGTTATTATTCATTAATATGTCATCCTCAGATCGTCCCTGGTCTCATATTAATAAACTATTATATTAAAAGAAAATTGCGCAAATACAACTATCTATTCATTTTCAACTTTGATTTATTATTTATGAACATTTGATAACATTCAATATATTATACCTACATGACTCAATGACTTATGAAGAATTTTGCTAATTATACTGAAGGCGGTGTTTATAAAATATTGTGTCGGGCGTTCTTTGATACATTTAAGTAGTTGAGTACCTACCTACTTACATTTTAAGCAAATCTATAGTGTCGATAACCCTATTTCAGAATACCTACCATCAGCATTGATTAAATGTTGTATATTTATTAAATGCCTAGGTACCATGTGGTATGTGGTTATGCACTCTACGCAGTACAGTCTACATAATATGTTATTTTAAAGTTTATGTTGGTACCTTAAACATAAAATGTGTACTTGTAAGTACTTGTATATGTCTAAAGAGCCGGTTTTTAGGTTCTTACATAATATATTTATTGATTTTATGGAGCTTAACAGGGGGGAAATTCTGGATGACTTTTCCAGTACAGAATTCGTAGAAAAAATGTATTTTGCATATAAAAGCATATTTTTAAGATAAAAGAATATTCAGCCTACCTATATTTCATATTTAAGGATGTATTGTATTATTTGACCATAAACAATTGTATTTGTTCATTTCACGAGTATATTCTCAAAAATTTCGAGACAAAAAAAAATGTTTTTAATTTAAAAATTTAATAGAAATTGTTCAATAATTTGTTTGGTTGTTTAAAGTATGACTGAATTTAAATAATTTACCAAAGAGAAGGTATGCAATAATTATTTTCAAGTTTAAGTTTATTATTACATGATGTGCAAATAATGGATGGATGATAGTGTAAATATTAAAAATGTATAAAGTTTAATAATAACATAATAATATACAATATTTTATATATTTTACATAATATTATGTTTCCATCGTAACTGCACGTATATAGATTTTTAAATTATTTTACGTAAAGAAGAAACATATTTTGAGTTTTCAGCATAATATTTTACTCGTTTAAGGAAAAGTAATACAATATTTTAGAATATATTTTTTTTCATGGATTTTGTAGAGCATATTAGAATCATACTTTTAAACTTTTCAGAACCTAATAATCCACTTTTTATGTAATAAGACTTTTAGATTCTGAGTGAAACGATGAATGTATTGATTTTACAATGATGTGTGTTTTTAAATTTTTTTTTTATTTTTTTTTTGTGTCTGTTCACACGATATGTAGTCAAAATAATGTTTCGATTTTCAACTACAGTATCTTTTTCGATTGGAAATTGAATATCGTTGGTGCATTGAGGAGGTTAAAATTTAAAATTCCCAGTAATTTTCAAAAGCGCCAAGAAAAACAAAAGAAAAATTAAGGAAAAACGGGAATTTTTACGCAAAATCGATTTTTCACAAAATTGAATTTGGTTTTTGTTGTAACTTTAAAACAAATAACCGTAGATACATGCAATTTTCACTGGTTGTTTATATTTTCATTTTCTATACACCATAACATTTTCCAAATATTTTGACTTATTTTGAGCTGTTTACGGACATTGTCAATTTCCATTTTTTTTTAGTTTTTTTTTCTATAAATATTAATAAAATTTTATCTGTCGAGTAAAAAACCTTGAAAATTTAATAGAAGGCTCCTAGGTTATTGTTTCAAAGGCAGATGAAAAAAATTAAAAATTTTTAGTCACAGTTTTTAATTATAAGCATTTAAAATTCAAATCTTGACAAAATACTGAAAAATCACGAAAATTAGCAAATTATTTTGAGTTGAGAATTCATAAAAATTTTTCTTTTTAAATCTAAGATTTGTAATGTAATACAAGATTACCCATAAGTTTGTCTTCCTTTATCAAAAAAAAAAAATGTCTTCAAGAAAGTCAAATTAAATTTTTATGAGCGTTTGAAATTCATATTTTTACAACATTTGATATTCACTCGATTTCTCTTGTAACGATTTTCTTATTTTATTGTAATTAAAAAACGTATGACTGAAGATACTTGAAAATTTCGTTGAATGTATATATTAGCATTTTCTATACACGATAAAATGTTGAAAATAATTTGACTCTTTTTGAGCTGTTTACGGACATTGTCAGTTTTCAATTTTTTTAGTTTTTTTTTCTATAAATATCAATAACATTTTATTTGTTGGGTAAAAAAAACGTGAACATTTAATGCAAGGCTCCTACTATATTGTTTCTATGATATTGGAAAAATATTAAAAATCCTTAGTCATAGTTTTATTTATAAGCATTTAAAGTTCAAATTTCGACAAAATTTATCAAACTTATAATTTAATAATTGTCTTGTAGTTAAAAATTTATAAAATGGTTAACTTGTATAGCTAAGAATTGAAAATTTAAAACAAGGCTCCACGTAAATAGGTTATATTTAAATTACTTTATGCACAATAAACTCATTAAATATACTTAGTAAAATCATAGTCTGACTGACCGTTTTCACTCAGAATCGTTTTTCTTATACAATAATATTATATCATTGAATTCAAATTTAACACCATCCATTACAGTGACCCACTTTTAACCTACTGTACAGCAGAGCGACATCCACTTACCCACCTTTTTTTAATATCAATCCAATAAAATTACGTTGTGTTTTATGTACCTAGCTGGTTACATTCAGGCATTGGCAAATTACTCAAAAAAAGTAATGATTTACAAATTATAAATTACTTAAACGGTCAGTAAATAATTACGGTGGAAAATTAAATTACAAATTACAAAATACATAATTGAATTACTTGCAATTACAAATTACAATTTAAAAAAAAAAAACAAGGACTAATTATATTAGTGACTACCTAGGTAATAAGAATAGTTAATATATTAAAATTAAAACTTATAGTTAAAAACTTTAAATAAATAAATAATAAATATAAATAGGTACTTAAATTATAAACCATAGTTGTAATTTCCCTTTAAAATAACGAGTTTTTCAAATTGCTCATCGGATATAGCCTTGAACGGGTAATTAAAATCGCCATTATAAAACCGGCAAAAGAAAACAATCTCACTGTTGGGGCTGAATTAACTGAATGTACCATATGTTTATATTTACAGTCGTCTTTAGAATTTAGAGCCATTATATTATTATACATTTATACATTTATGCTGAAAATTTTAGTTTAGAAATGTAAATATTCATCTTCTAGATGTTTTATTTCAGTGTTTTCAAATACAATACCCACACTATATAGTATAACTGTAATAAGTGTGTATATAGGTGTGACATATTTAGTTGTACACTTGTATAGTTGTAGATAATATGTATACACTAAACATGAAGCTGAAACATCATACCTAGTCGCAGCTAGATATTATTTAAAAAATCCGGTTTGATTTTTAGTTACATCTTGTGAGTTTGTGAGTTTGTGACGCGTATAACCTTAACAATCCCACTACGAATAATTATTCTAGTTTTTGATCTATATAATTATCGTGTACTTGAACTTGACGGAAGAAAATATATAGGTATTGTAATATTATTGTATCATGGGAGAATTGGCAAATTGGGTTTTTATAGCGGTGTCGTCGTCAGTGATTCGTAGGTTTAGATATTCAAAACTAGTTTTCATTTTGAAGTTAACCGCAATAAAAAAAATAGTCTTTGCTATATGAATATTATTATTACATAGGTAGGTACCTAATTAAATAGCATAGTCCAGATAATGATTTTGCATGTGCAAAAATTATTTTCATAGGTACTTAATCATTAAAAATAAAATTAGTTCTCATATCGATGCGAGTAGCTCATTCTCACACGTTTGTGATGTAATAATTGTATAGGTACACACACACAAATGCCTCTTGGAAATGTAATATAAATATACAGGCGGGCGTAGGTACCTATACATTACAGGTACCTCTGGTATCTACCTAGTACTTATATTTTATACCGAAATCATAGAGATATCATAATGGTTTTAAATGTGAACTGGAATTTTAGTTTGAAAAAATATATATTAAATTAATTATATTCTGTAAAGTGTAAGTTATTGCATTATTCTAAAATTTGTTATAGCTATTGATAACAAAATAGTAGGTAAGTATTGAGTACCTACATATTTTATAGATGGGTAATAAACCAATGAGTAATAAGTATTAACTACCAAGTATATACCAACTGGATAAAAAATGCACACAAATATTAAGAAACCAATTTTCATATTCCATCAATCGATAACACTCATTACTCAAATAGTAAAACGTATTTAAAAGTTTAAAGGTTCGAGTTAAAATATTGATTATGGTAAGTGGTTACACTGGACATTGTATTTTAGTTTACTCCAATTATTAAGTTAATTCGTCAATTGTTTAATACAATTTTAGTTTTTACACAAAAATATGATGGTGCACAATTCACATGTAAAACTATACGTCCTAGTATTTTACACCTACGAGTACATTAATGGATAACTAACGGAAAATTGTTTAGTAACGGGAATTAATAAATTAACCGTGTGTTTACCACAAAACACGTCGATTAACACAGATAGTTATACATTTTTTTTTGTTTGAGCTCCGTAAAGTTTTATAAATAAGATTTTCATAAAAAAATTCTACAAAAGTCTCACTTATATTATATTATTATGTAGGTACCTGCTGAGGAATTAATCACGCACGTTTCATTGAAATAAAAACGTGTCTGAAAAGTTTTCTTTTCTGTTTGTTCATTAACAGATTTTTTACGAAGAAGTCTTAAAGAATTTTCTCTTTTATTCTTGGGTCATGTTAGATAAGGTTAGGTTATAGGTGTGTTAAATAACTGTCACATGGCCACTGTCATCAATGAATAGTACTTACTAACGTTTTTTGACTGTTCTTTTTTTTATAATCTTATTATATCATTATCATCATCTTAATGTGCATAATATACACTTTTTCAAGAGAAGTGTATAAATCCAAAGTAACAATACAAAATAGGTAAGCTTGATTTTATTTGTATAGAAACAGAAAGAACGTCGATCAATATTTTTTAAAACATGCATATTATGCACGTCGTACAAGAGTATCTAATATTATGAATTTATACTTCAAAGACACCCTACTTAAGCAAGCTTTTATCTTGTCCACAACACGCGGACGAGTTGAAAAATGTTAATTTAAAAAAAATATATATATATTAGCATTTAGGTACAGCTTAAGAATTAAGATACCTATAATATGTCTTGATAATGAATTAAAATCAAACAGATTAATATAATAAAACGTCTTTAATTAAATTATATTTTCTACCTACGTAAATATATACCTAACTACATAAGTACCTACTTAACGATCGTGCAGACTAATCTATTATACAACCAGTTCAAAATTTAAAATGCATTCCATACATTCGTATTACCTATAACATCTTCACGAAATAGTTATCTTTAGTAATTCAAAAATATAATTTATTCTATTTTATTTTAAAATGTGTATGTATACCTATGCCTAATATATAATTATTAAAAAAATAAAATATTTCAAATGTTTACTATTTATACATATCACTTTATAATTATCTTATATGAAGAAGTATAATATACAAATTATGAATACTGCGAGATGTACAGTTAGGTATGGCCGTATGGGGTTACTTATTCAAATTCCGTACTGTAAGAACAGGTTTTTATTAAATTAGCAAATATATTCTTTATAATAGTTATTAACATCTCCACCGAATTCAATTTTAATATTATTTATATATTCGTGAATATACCTACCAATTCGAATAATACCTATATTCGATGTTTTGTGGATGCACGTGAGGTTAGTTAACTTGAAAGACTTGCCTATAGACTAAAGAGCATATATGTACTTAGGTATTATATATATATTATTATTTTTATAATCAAGTGTTATAATTTGAACTTTAAAATCACGCCGAGTGTAACTTAAATATTATGTATAGGTACGTATTATAGATATAATGCTAAAGTACAGTTACCTATGGACTACGGTCAGAACTAGGTTAGGTTAGTTTTGAATGAGATAAATTATTAATGCCCATGTGTTCATTATCTATTAAATGTATAACACATAATATAATAATATGTATGATAATATCATATATGAATTAAGATTCATAAGTATTTATATTCAAACGATAATAGCAATTATAACAGTATTATAACACGGCAGACCACCTTCCATAAATCGCTAATTGTTTACATAAACAACACAAAAAAAAAATATAAAATATGAAATAAAATAAAAAATTATCAAACAAAATGTCGTAAGAATTAGGTACCTACCTACCTAATAGATTTAAAAAAAATCTCCTAACGCTTTTTATTGCGTTTTTTCAATTAATTTTTGTTTTTAGAATATGTTAATAGTAAATTAGTAACTGCAGTATCCAACTATAAAATGTAGGTATTTAAATGTCTTATATTTTCAACCTATGTAAACCGTTTATTTTATGCATTTACGACTAAACATTTTTCGTTACAAATACCATCGGTTACAAATTAAATTAATCTAGGTCTTTGTAGACTTCAGCATGCAATGACTCAGTAAATACTCGGGGTGGGGTCTCGAAGAATGTTAAATCATTTCCGGCAACCTCCTGGGGTTGACATAATGAGAGAAGTCTACTGACACCAATCTTAGCGTCGCCTTCAGCACTAGGACATCATCTCGTGGAGTGTCTCATATTCTATCAACGGCACATATCGGCGTAGGTGCAACTTTACGGCGATCTGTTATGCTAAACATAACCTACCCATAACTGCTATCAGTTATATTATATATATATGATTTTAATGTTTTGATTAGTTTTACTTTTAAAAATTTAATTTTGAATCTTGATTCAAACGCACTAGGTATAATATGACATATTAGTGCATGCATATCATTTTTATAATATTTCAATATTTACTATCACAGTAAAAATAGTTAAAACCTTATAAAAATATTGATTTATTTTTGTATATTTTTAAAATACGCAGAAAATTTGAATGGGGGTATTTCAGAATTTGATTTCTTAAAAAAAAAATTGTAATTGAAAATTAGTTTTAATTGTGTTATCTTGGAGTTATTTATCTTATGCACCTACAGTTTCTTTTAGAGTCAGGTTCCCACGACTGTGGATGTGACTTATTCATTAATGAATAATATCATAGGTACTTTATAGGTATTTTTATTTTTTATATTATTGTATTTATTGATTCATTTTTTTTACATTGATTGTTTATTAATTTGTTTATCTAAATAATACAAATGTACAGACGCAATAATGAAAGTTAAATATTAAAACTAAGGTTACTATAAAAACGAAAATAATATCATATAGACCTTATTGTTTACTTTTTATTTGATACTTGTACTATTCTTAATGTTTATCACAGGGTGCTACCACTGGGTATCTTCCCTAATCTAACTACTCATATCATTTTTTTTATTTTCTCTTACCTTTCATATATCAAACCTACTTATTGTACAAAAAGCATGTATAGATTGTAGATTTCTTCAAATAAATGTTTATAATTAAAAATTGATATATTTTATTATTTTACTTTTCATTTAACCTAAAAATTAATTAAGTTAATTAAATTAATTAGTTTGGTGGTTATTTAATGGTATGAGAAAAAAAATGTATATCTTTTCATATATACGAGTACTCATTATTTTTAAAATTAAATTTAATAGGTATCTATATATCTCATATTTTTAGTTATTAGTTTTAACTTTTAATAAGAAGTTTCATTTTTACAATGAAAGTTTATATAAAACAGAGATTTAGGTATACTGTGGAATCTACTATCTAGTATAAAGGTATCTCAAACATTTTGAATTTTAAACGTTTTCTAAGAATGCAGTTTAAGAACACTTTCAAATAGTAAAGTTATAAAATCGATTACTATTACTGTATTATTGTAGTCTGTAGGCATATATAGTTTCTATGAGTTAAGATACAGTATAACAATAATAGTTGTACAAGAAACTATTTTTGTGTTGTGATGAAATAAATTGTAAAATTCCGTTAAGTTAATATGTATATAAATACCTACCAATTACCAATAATTATGTCGGTAATATATACAAATAACGTCATTGAACTAGGTGTATTAATAAAACAAATCTTGACCTCCATTACGTAGGATATATTGATATCTGAATATATTACACATAGATACGCATAGCTTGGAGTACCTTTACGACTAAAAGCCAAAGAAAACAATAGAAAGTCAGAAATTTGAAAACAAAAACCGGAAACATAATCAAACTATCCCGTGAACATGATTTTCATAAATTAAAAATGATGTGAGACATTCTTGTATCGATGACCCTCGAGGCTTCTTAACGGTACACGGTAACGTGTGACCTATACACCAAACATTCCATATCCAATCATACGTGGAAGCACAAAATCAAGACGATTATTTTTATTTTTTTATTTTCGTTTGTTTTTTTTCGGACGCAACGTAACAAAATGTAAGAGTTCTCATGATATTATTATATTATCGCACATTGTGCACATTTCATATATTTGTCTATAACTGTATTGTGCCTTCTGCGCGAATCTGCTGCGAAGAGGTATCCCATTGCACATGATATACGTTTAAGTAAAATAACAATTTTATTTTATTGTGTGCAACAAAAATATAATATCTTGAATAGTATTGAATCTTGATGGACGTGACACGTCGTATCGCGGTATACCTACTCGCGCGTCGCTATATTATGTGTATTATTAATAATAATAATAATATACTGATTAGATATGGTGGACCTATCGTACGGAGTCTCTTTTTATTTTTGTTGTTTAACGTATTTAACGGTGCTTTTTTCTACCTCTTATCCTTTTGTACAGTTAGATATTCGTCACATACAACACGCTCTTTCCGCCGACCGTCCAGTGTCCTCTTCGACTGTATAATAATACTAGGTACCTTATGCGACGAATTTTAATTTTCAAATGATTTATCGAACGTGGTAATAATATAATTTACAAGACAAGTACTCTGCAATATGTAGGTACATACTTTTGAGTTTTTAACGTTCATCTCTATAATAATGATTAGGGTGTAGACAATTGTCGAAACGTAAAGTGACACTTTTACATGGAGATAAGCCACGACAGTTGAGGTATCTAAACTCGTGATGCTGGTATATATTTATGTTTCTTACACCACCAGCGGCAACTCGTCAAGTCTGCCTGTACGAAACGAGGTCTTAACGTCTGTGTATGTATGTACCTATGGGGCCAAAAGGTTTGTAGTCGACCTTGAAGCCCACACCACATTCCAGACACATATAATACAAACGGTGCACGCGGGAACCACTTTTCAAGAAAAAAAACACCAAGTATAGAATGTAATAATAATAAACCCACCCTTTAATCCTTGTACGTGTCTGTATGTTATTATACCGCGCCGCACCCTCCGTCAAGAAAATAATCAACAGAAACCACCCCTGCACGACTGCACTTAAGTAGTAATCTGTAAATGGCAGTGTCATCTTTCGATGAAAATAAGACGAAACCCGATATGTTTTTTTTTTTATGACGGAGGCTGTTTCAAATCAAATAGTCGTCAGACCGACAGCGACGACTGTATGTTTATAATAGGAAGTGAAAATCAATACCGGATTACTCAGTCTCGACAAAAAGAAGGTGGAGAAAAAATACAGGCCTCTACGTTCGTCATAGAAGCATTTTTTTTTTTGCATCTGGTGAAAGTCAATGTACACAGTCTTTGCAGGCCAACGTCATGCTGATTTCCCCACCTACTCCACCCCCAATTCCATCTTGATTAGTCACCACTGTCAAGGACATACAAATGTTTGGGTGACTTTATATACTATTATTCATTTTCCCTCATTTTTATATTGTCTGATTTCAAACCACCATGCCGAATAATTCTGACTTGCAGTTATAAGTTGGTTATTTTTTTTGGAAATAAAGCATAAATAAATAATATTGTAATATAATAGTAATATTTTTTCCCACGCGATTATAACTTTAGTATTATGGAACCGTGACAAGTAAAATGTAGCTAGAATTATCAAAATAGCTCGAAAATTCAAATTGATTTGGTAAAAGAATGGGATTTACCGTATTGTACTTGGATATAACGAAGAGAGGATTTTTAAGGCGTTCTAATAAGTCAAAAAAACAATTAACATGTAACCCCATTTATGTTAATTGATTGTATTTATTGATTTGTATTTAATAATTACTATATGATAAAATTGATTGACCTGACTAGAAAACCGGATGTAACAATATAATAACACCAAACACTAATCGTCATAAAAATAAAACGTGTCGTTGAATGGCTGCAGAACAATAATTAACAAATTATGTAAATAAAACAAATTATACATAACATATACATAGATGCATATTGTGATGGGGTTCGTGGGGGGTGCTAAATCCCCCCAAGAATCTTATCAAGCATTCAAGCCTACCAGAAGGTTTTAGTCTCTTTCTACTATACACTTATAAAGGTAAAAAAACCCCTCCCCACACACACACACACATACCACCACACAGATTTGACCAAATATCCACCTATGCAGTAATATATTATATAAACCAATACCTACGGTAAGTGTATTAATGAGTAAGTTATATTTTATCCAAAATCACATAACCCATAATTGGTCAGCAAGTAGCAACATAATATTATTAAAATGTATGAGTAATCTATTAAAAAGAACTTTCCTCAATGAAAGCAGGAAAATAAATACATTGTTCTTAGCTATTCTAAGAATCTGTGCGTGATGTCATAAATCTGAATAATAATCTACAGTCAAGAATGAATCAACGTGTTATAAACTATTTGTCGAATCTTAGTCATACTAATTTTTACATGATTTGTTAAAAGTTAAAAGTTAAGATACCTTCTAAACAGAATAGTTCAGTAGTTCAGTTACAATTGTAAATTGTATGCTTATTATACTTTTAATTTAAAAATTCTAAAAATTCAAACTTAAACATTGTTTACGATTTTTCAAAATCTGCAAAATACCTTAAAATAATTATTATAGTTTATAATAATATATAATATAAATAAGTTTACCTAATAATAAACTTTTTATCGTGTATACAGTTTAGTTGTGCTTATTTATGATATAATTAGGCACAATATAAGTAAATGATTTATAACTTATTAGTTAAAACATTAAACCGTAGTATACAATTAAGTTACAACTATAATGTAAAGAAAATATTTTGTTTTGTGTAGAAATAAATTAAAGCTATGAATATTATGCAAAATATCAATAGTATGACTTTAATATTGGCAACGCAAATAGGTAACCATAATTGTCCATATGAGTCCTGAAAGAATATTGTGGTTGGACGGTTCATTCAACTGTAGGATGCCATATATGGCTGAAACATGATCTAAAACAAAAATACATGTTTATAATTGAGAATTATAACTTTAAACAATACAGAAATACGAAATTTTAAAAGTTTATACTTTTAAAAACAATAAGTGTAAACCGTTAAAAGATATAAATTACATTATAAATTTGACTCATAAATTGTTTGTTTAATTTCATATATATATTAACTTATAGGCATAGAAAATGTGTTGCTAATAAGTAATAATAATACAGATAGGTAGGTCTAGGTATACGTGGGATTATTAAAATGTGATGAGTCATATCTCATGTAGTCATGTCTATAATTTTTTAAAACATTTATTTATGAAACTTTAAGATTGCACGAAAAAATACATTTACAAACAATTATAACTAACAGTTATAACATTTATAACTTTTTAATTTAGGTACCTACAATTTTAATTACTCAACTGCGTTGACCCTAATAATAAAAAATTACTTCCAAATCAAGGTAAAAATGAATGTAAATAAATTTTAATATTACGGTTATGTTATTATTGCTTAATTAGTTAATTATATAAAATAATATTATATACTATTATTACTCATTATTAAATAATTGTTATTACATATTATATTATTTTCAATCTAAAAATAATAATGTTTCATTGCCATTTATAATAACAATAAATGTATTTATTTTACTTACTACAAAAACTTAGATTTATTTTGTTGATTAAACATAACTTAATATTGAGTAATGAGTCAATTTGATATTTATTATTAATAGTTATTACTTATTATAGGTTATTTTTTAGAAATTCTATAGGTTATTCGTATATAGAAGTAATATACCGAAAATATATAGTAAACTGACGACATATTCGAAACTCTCGGGCTTGATAATAATATGTTTATGGAATATGAAAAATTAGGAATCTTGGGAACCATGGGAATCTCGGGATTGAAGAGATTAATTTAAGGCACCTCTTTTCATTGTAATTAATTTGTAATATTCCTAGTATTTTATTATAGGTATCAAATAATTCAACCTAATGATGAATATAATATCTAAATATCATCGTGTAACCAGTCCTCCTGCGTCAATAGTCTTGCTGAAAGTTTTTTTTTTATTAATAATTAATTGTTTATAACTTATTAGGTATAACCATACTTATGTTATTGTAATAATGCTTAATTCATTGGGAAACTCACTCAGCATAATATATATATAGTAAGATAGTAGGTGCGAGTGTATTCTACGCACCTTCATATTATAGAGTAAGTCACTGACTGGATGTATTAAATTTGAATTTATATATTATATATTATACATCCATAGTATACGAAAAATGTTGTTAAAATGTTAACATTTATCATACCTATGAATAAAAAATGTTTATGGCTTCACGTTAAACTTTTTTTCAAATTTCAGTTAAAAAAAAGTTTGAGGAAACTTATATTAAATTTTGGATTCTGAACAAAGCGATGAAAGTACCTATTGCTAATGATTTTACAATCATGTGTGTGTTTTTTTTATTGTATCATCACATTTTTCAACAGTAAAAATTCTTTGATTTTCCACTTCAAAAAAATTATGCTGAATAAGTAATTTTATATTATTCAATTGCCATAAGAGCAACTTTATGAAAGACCTTGTACCTATTATATTTTCAAGCTGTTTTACTCATAAAAAAAACAATATAACATAAAAAATTTGTTATGTCTATAAATAGCACAAATAGAGCTATAATATTTTTAAAATAATATCGTTTCTATAAAATAGTAATTTAAGTATTTGGTGAAAAATTCAAGTTTCTTCATTTATTTGTTACATTAAAAAAACGAAATTGAATTGGTCGGAGACCAAAGTTTTGCGTAAAAATGTCCGTTCCGTTTGGGAATTCATTTCTTTTGAGCTCTCCTAAGCACCAACTAGTTCCTATATACTATTGATGACTGAAGAACTGACAACAAACAACAGACACAAAAATAAAAACACATCGTTGTAAAACTAATCTCTCTGCTCACGAAAAAATATAATACATTTTTATTTCTCTATGATAGGTTTCCCAAAAGGTATAAAACAATTTTATAGGCCCATTAAATCTTAAATTGTTCTATATAAATAGGTACATAGTATCTATTTCCCTACGGAAGCAAACTGTTAAGTTAAATAATTCATCCTTATAATATAGTGTTGTAGTAGTCACATTTTATATTATATTTTGTTTAGTTTATCGTTTATGTATTTCATAGCTGCAATATAATATCAACTTTCAGAACTTTTTAAATCCGAATTTCAAGACCAATTTAATAAAAATAAAAAAGTATATTCAAGTAAATTTAAATTTGCTTAGGTACCACCGATATTTATAAATGTTTCGTTCAATCAAATTGCGTAAAGTGTTAAAAGTATATATCTTAAGGTATACTTCAATATCTAATCCTGTTCAGACTATAAGCAGTTATTGTGCATAATGCATTTATGCTATTATTATTTATTAAAGTTGATTCTGTAGTATTAAATAATACATAGTAGCATTTTGATTTTATAAATACTATAATATTATAATCAATGATAGTAAGTATGAGTTTTAATATTTTTATACCGTTTAAATTACATTAAAGTTTTGAACAAAAATAAATATTTACATACTAATATATATACACTACACATAGCAGTTAATAATATGTAAGTATGTAGTACCTATCCTAATATAATATTAGGTACCTATGTTACATATGAAATGTGTGCATTATACACATAGTATGTATTAACTGCAGCTGTTAATTAATTTGTTAAAAATTATGTCCCTCAAGAGGATAATAGTATTAGTTATCATTGTGATTAATATATCTCATTGTAATAAAGGATAAAAGAAATATAATAATATGATTTATATTTTATTATATTATGTAAATATATCTCAATTATACAATTTATCATAATAGATAAAACAGAGTGATCACTAACCTTAATAGTTATTAAAAAAAACAGTTAAGTACAAATTTAATTACAAAACTTACATTATCTTTAGTATTTTACCTCAATTATTATTTTATAATGATGTGTATCATGATTACTATTATTATTATTATCAACATGATTTTCGTTATTTAGGAAGGAACACTCGCCACAATTTGTCCGTTTTACCTGCGCGCCGCAGTGGTAGGGGCGCACCTGCCTGTCTTGGCCAACAGGTTTCTTCTTTCTAGGTAGTTAAGTACAATAACCCGTGTCGGTTGGACGGCTCCGAGTAAAGGTGTCGCAATACCGGTATCGTTTATACTAACTATTACCTACACTTTTTTATTATTGCATTTTACTATTTGCTAGTGCTTATTTAGTATTTTTCAGTTTTTAAAGTTTTGTGGAATATTCTAGTTAAGTGTACCGTCGGTCTAGTGAAAGTGTTAATATTTTTCTGCAGGAATATGGTGTTTTGATGGATTAAACAGTCTCACTTAAGAAAAACACAGGTAAGAAAAAAATGTTTTTAATTTTTTCCCTTTAAATCTCGGATTTTTTTAATTTAAGAATAAATAATTATTATTTGTAGCTTATATAGAGATAATTTAAGTAAAAATACTCAAACCAAATTTAAAAAAAAAAAGAGTACCTAATATTATATTCTTCTGAAATCAGAATTAATGAATGATATTCGATTATATTTATATTCGTATTAAGTATTGTTAGATACAATTGTTTTATTATTTATCTACTATTTATTAATGTTGGCAAGTTTCTTTCAATATAGTTATTTTATATTTGGATTGTTATTACTGTTCAATGTGCACATCCTAGTAAACTACAAAGGTGTCGGTCTGTGTATGTAGGTAACTTGATAATCTGTATACCTATGCGGTTTTAAAAATCTTAGGACACGGTTAGTATTAATATCTCTATATAGTTTCATAGAATTGTAATATTTCATTGTGTATACATTTGAAGTCAATCTAACCGTGGATAATAGTCTTTTGTGCTTAAATGTAGGTCAACGGCACCAAAGTTATGATATCTAATTACACGGTACATTATGACTACCTATACGCGATAATATTATATTTATGTCTATCGTAATTTTTTTCAAAAAATATCGTCCGTGTTCTTTTAGTTGAACATCAAAGTCAATATAAATATATTAAGTACATTTTTAGTGTATCTGTTGTAGGTACAATATAGTCATCCGAAGTCTCTGTTAAAATAAATATTTCTATAAAGAGAAAAAATATTGCTTATAAATCTTATAAACACCTGTCCATTTCTGTTGTATTTTTGTCGGAGAAATGTCCCCTCCTACACAGGGATTTAAAAAAAAAACTATTGTGCGGAGTCGAACACATGTCTCGCCCAACCCTCGGGCTAAAATATGTTTTATTTGGCCGTGGGATTATTCAAACGAATGCTCAGCCAGAGGCCAATTGTCATTATTTTCAAAATGTCATATGTACCCACCATACAGTAAAAATATATACATATATATTATAATATTATTATACACGTACCTATTGTAGTATGAAAATTGAAAATATATTTTGTATTTTACATCATAGTATAGGAAATTAAAATTTTTTAACAAACATCCTATGATTAGGACGTAAAACGTTACTTTCGATTTGTATGATATATTCTCATATTTTTACTTATTATTACCAATCATTGATTTATAATAACTTTTATGGTTCGTGGATTGTGAAAGTGACATTTTTCAAAATACATTAATACTATTATTTTTAAAAATACTATAAGTACTAATAACAAGATAAAATGTGCAACATCACTTCTATGTCATGAAAAGTAATTACAAGTTATAACTGTTTAAAAAGTTATTATTCTTATAATTTCAGCGTTGACGTAATAAAGTATCATCGATGTGATTATGTATATAAAGTTTTTATAAAATGTTCTTCAATAACCGGATGTTCGCATGCATGACTATATAATAATAATAATAATTATTATTATTATTAATTAATATTGATTAACTGATTAAGGCGTTACTATTATTGATAATATACATTTTGATTGAAGGTACAGAGATTATATCAGCATAGTGTATAACAAAAGAAATGCGTACCATTTCATTGAATCGTAATTTTTTCATATTTCACAAATCAATCACTAATATGATAAATTTAAAATTATAAAATACAAATGTACCTACAATATTTTTGCAAATAATAAAAAATATATTACAAGTAGGTAGATAGGCACTCTTAGACATCCAAGTGGTACATAATCGTTTGCAGTGTGAACACTTAAAACATTTTGCTGATACGTGTCCTATATTTTATTTTAATTCTCAAAATAACTTTAACTTCCATGACAGGTGACAACAATTATTATTTTTGAAGGACCGTTTATTAATGGACATTGATATCCTAGAGAGTCCATTATAGAATTTATGTGATCCACTGACTGATTATAAAATAATTTAGACATTTTTATTTAAATTTTAAATAATTCGAATTGCAATTAATTAAATCTATTTTTAACATATTTATTAATAAATACAAATAAGTTATTGATTATAATAATGCAACTAGTATATTATAGAGTTATATTATTTACTCTATGTTTGTAAAAAAAATGGTTAATCGTTAAAACCATTCACGGCTTTGTACTTTCATATAGTGAAATTCTTTTTCTGAAGAGTAGGTATGCCCGTAATTGTCTACTGCCTATTATAGAAATATCTAAGTTTATACATGAGTAATTTATACTATAGTACCTACCCTATACAATATATTTTTATTTTACCATGTTTACAAAGTTATAATACCTATATAGTTTTTAAACGTTAACTTTTTATTAAAATTAAATATTTAATTGGGTTATAATAAATTAACACTACTTATCACTTATCACATTTCAAATTTTAAGTTTAAATAGCTTATAGTTTTAGTTTACAATAATATTATATGTAATTTTATATTGTTATTTATTTTTCAACGTCTAACAAACTATAATTGTTGTGTAATATATTTTTTCACACTGCTTAAAAATTTACGAATGCCCTTTAATATAAACGTCATAGTTTTAATTAACTGCTAATTATTCATAATATGACTAATAATACACCCGTGGAAGAATTAATAAGATTTTCGTGTGTTTATTTTATAAGAATGTGCAACTGTGTAAAGGCGGGTTCTTCATTCAACTGTTTATTAATTATGCATATATATATAATTGATAGTGATGGGTATAATAAAAACAAATTGTAGTTGAAATATGATATTGGTTTTATAATTTAGGAATACTATTGATAAATTGGTACCCCCTAATCATTAGGTCCTGACTTCTAATGTAGGTATAATGGTATAAACTATAAAGCCGAATTCTTCAACTCGGGCGGTGTGCGTGTGATTTAATGAACTTGACCTGTTGGCAAGATGTATTATGCTATTATGGCTATATAGAGAAAATAAATGTCAGAAAGATAATTATACATATGATATAGGTACCTATATAGTCTATGCATTAGGTGATATTGCTTTGAAGTAGGTAGGTATATTAATGTATACACTATATATTATCTATATAGATATTATATGGTATATTAGTAGTTAGTACCTATGGACTATGTGAATATGAGATACCCATACGGCCATACCTATATGAACACGTAATATATTATACCTATAGTCATACAGACACGCCAAAAAATCATAACGGCGTAAAGAAAATAATAACATGCGTTCGTCTATGACAGAGACTTAAACAGCCGTACATGAATGAAACACAATTAACGTTAAACGTTTTGGATATGTTTTTTTTTATAACCGTTTATATAATATTATTATTATATCTAGTAATCTAGGTAGAAGTATTAATGTTAATCACACTCAACCCGTGCGCTGCGGCAAGTTATTTATATTTTCGGCAACCCAACTGCTGTACAATATTATAATATGACATTTAAACGACGGTAACCATATACGCTGTCAAAAATACATTGTTCAGTATAATCGTGCACAGCATTGGATCGATGATAATTGTTATTTATTATTATGAAAAAAAATCAAGTGCATATTATAATATCCAACGTTAAATGATTTCTTACAGACGGTTAGTCATGACGTCTTGTGATAGGTACACGGCTACACATAATATAATAATAATAGAATTACATGTAGGTTGATCGTATCGTTTGACGACAATGTGTTGTATACAAAACGAGCCGTTACGTATTTTTATTACGTTAACTGCGTTTATATTATCATCCTAATAATAACTATTATTATTATCGTCGAGTGTAGGTACCCCGTGTCCCGCGGTCAGTTTTACAAAAAAAATATCGTGTTCACCGATTCGACTGTAGTTTCGAGGCATCATCGCCACGTCATACTAGCGGTCGATATTATATATACATTATATTATAAATACATAGCGTTCGCACATGCAAGAGTGATCGTTAAGTCATTGTCCGCGGTTTATGAGCGGACACCCATACAAACGCACGTACGCGATGATCGCGATTTTCGACAGTCATCGCAATCATGGCGTTGTCCGCTGCGCGGTATGCCGTAGCTACCACAGCTGGTACGCAGCAATATGCTAAAGCCGCAAGACGACGATTTTCACGGTCGTCCGAAATATAATATTACCTGCGTACAGGTGTACAAATATAATATAATATGTTATAGTTATTTGCAGTCCGACTAGTCCGAGTGGATGAGAATATTGGTCGCGACAGCTGGAGCATAATAAAGCGCAGTCCGAAAAAAAAATAATATCATGAACCGACAACCATCAGCGGCGGATAGGTGCAAAAGGAGCTTTTCGGCATCTTTCATAAAATATATAATATTATACACAAAAACATGCGTATTATGTTGTTTTATAGCCTTGAAATGGGGTATCAAATATAAAAATATTTTCCTTAATCCGGCTCGAGGAGTAGATACACAAGCGACGATAGAAATCAAAAAATATAACTCCTCAACGGTGTACGAAATAATACACCCACGCTATTATTATTTCTATGAATACATCGATAGTTATTATATTGTATACGTTATACTTACAGCCTAATCCGCAACGGCAGCTACCTACCTGATTTATATTCTATTATGATTTATAGGTACTTTGTGTTTCTCCCGCCGTGTGCTGTCGATCGGTATATTGTTGTTGTGGACGTCGGTGGCGCATACGATTCGGTGGCAAATCTAATTAATACGATTAATTGATAACGGATTAAAGCGCGCGCGTATACCGTGAATAATGGAGTGCGCGCGCACCGCGGGATGCCCGCGCAAAAGCGGATCGTCGATATTATTACAATAATATTATAGTCTCGTATCGCAACGCACATATTTACGCACATAATGTACCTATAATAACGACTATACACAGTTGTACACACACGATATAAGACATGCCTAATAATAATAATAATAATATACTTGAAAATTAGAATATTACAAGATGTACTAAATTTACGAGTACCTGGTACTACCTGGTATCTGTCTATACCTACAGCAGCTTTACCGCACGTAAACAGTGCCGCCTCGTTGTAATATATTCCCGTCGGATCCATATTATACACTTTACATCACACAACCTGCAACAGCGACAACGCTGAGCTTGCTGTGTAGTGTAGGTATATTATAATAGGTACACGAGATTATATTATTATTATTATACTTCGGGTCGAATCACGAACCGTGTACACGATTTAAAAGCCCACGGATATGCTCCATTTATATAATACAGTATTATTCCTACGCCGATAATGGACCTTTTACACGCCGACGACCATAGAAAAGAACACTAACTGTTGACGACGATGGCGACGTTGCACCGCTGCAGTTGGGACTCGTGCGTTATATGCATTATTGCTTCGGTCGGTCGTACTCGCGTGTGTACGAAACATATTAAAGGTAAGTTTGGCGGATAACTATAGATAATAATACTAAGTGTGTACATTGTACTTATACGATAGTATTACATTCGCATAAGTGCGATCCATCGGTGACCGACCGACCGACGCGAATCGCAAAACGATTTTTGGCCTGTTTTCCGTTCGGGTTTTTTTCAAACGCCGCTTTGTGTTATTATTGATACGCGATGATGATAAAAATAATAATATGCATCACATCGGTTATAAATCGCACGCCTCCCCGCCGTTACACGAACCGTGAAATGTGGCGGTTGTGTGTCTTAGCACTTAGCAGTATTCCGTTTATTATTGTTTCTCTGTGGTCTAGACGAATCGCGGAATAATTATACGGTGGAATAACATCTGTACCTATATATTACAGTAGATAAAAAAAACTAGGACAAATATTATATTTGACGAATTTTGAAATTAATAAGTTGTGCGCCAAGTGTCAAAGTTCTTGACAAACGAAACCGTCTTGAAATCAGGAATAATATATAGATTATAGAATTCATTTTACGGCGTATATACCTATATTATAAATGTATAACTTCATAAATTAAAACCGCATGTTGTATTGTTGTTAGGTGATTCAGTAATTGGGTGACTAGGCTTTGGGAGAAGCTTCAATTAAGATTTGGGTCGTATAATCGAGAATTTTATTTTGTATGATAAATATTAATATTATATTGAAGAAGCTTAACGAGCCACTAAGATTATAATTAAGTTTAAATTACTTATAATTAATGTAGACTTAAAAAGTTTTTCTCCAAATTGTGTCTAAACAAATATCTATATGCTAGTTAACTTTACTAATCAAAATATCTTTGTCAATATGTGATAAATTATAATTGTTTCAATAAATGTCATTTTCATAAAAATTATTGACTTTTTGTTGAAAGGTTTAACATATAAAAGTACATTATTTTATTCATTTGGATATTTTCACAATGTATTTGTCTCGGAGCACTTATTTGTTCTTATAGCATTTCACCATGTAATACACAATGTATGCTATTGTTAAAAAGTATATTATAATATTGGGTAAAACGCGTATACCACTGCACGACGAATATCGTCTCTCTGGAGTATATATGCGTGCGTGACGTACGTTTTCGAGCAAACGATCATTTTTTACGACCGTAGACACTCTGGAATTCTGGTCTTTCGGCACGTCTACACACGATATCGGGATCCACAGAATTCTGACGCCGTCAAAAGTCTATAGAAACCCCGGGTTGTATAATATTGTAATTATTTAACTGAAAATCCACAACAATAACGAACATTTATCACTATAAATAGCACTCAGATACGCCCCTGCTTGAACCAAGATGGTTATTACATTACCTACATGGCTATGTATATATAGTCGAGTATAAGAATTTATATTTAGATACCTACCTAAACATTCTTCTTGACGTGGTATTTCGGGGGTGCGTTTTATAATAATATAATAAATAAGAATATAACAACAAATTCCCACTGGAAATTGATTTCGAAAAGTGGTTTTTCTACGTTATTAGGTACCTGCAGTACACTTTAAAAACGGGTAAGTGGTAACGACCGACCGTCTCTCCAGGATAACGTGACCCATCCTTTTTATTCATTTATATTTTATTTTTGTGTGTGTGCGCGCATCCGCAGCCTGTCACTAATAATAATTTATATATGTTAAGGCCCCTGCAGCCGCGACGCACAGGTAGTATCTCCGCGACGGGTCTGAGAAACGAGATTTCGGGTATGATACGTTTATAGGTACGGTGCTCGGTGGTTATATACTTATATACACAAGAGTTACATGACGTGTAATAATATATAATACGTGAAACTATTATATCGAATCGTCTGAAATCCCGACAATCCCGTTACGCGCCCGGTAACGACGGCTTTTTTTTCTCTCTCTGCCAATAGAAGAAAATAATAATATAAATAATATTATTATCATACACGAAACGCGCGTGCAGGAAGGTACATAATATCTAAACACTCTGAAACGAGATTTTGAGGTGTTTGCGTGTTGCGCAATGTTATGTTAAATTATTATCTACTAACAGTTATCGGAGTGCAAAAACCCCAACGTCCGCGATTATCATTCGCAATGCGCAGACGACACGCCACTCCGCGCCCGTCCGACGGTTCGGTCACCGGACTCGGACTTGGCGCGCAACGATTATTATTATTATTAATAAATACTAAAATACCTACACGCTGAACATGGCACACACACACGTGTGTGTAATATATTATATACATATATTATTATTTCTAATGCGAGGTATACACTGCACATGCGTCCGTATAATATCATCGTCATTATAATATATTATATTAAATTATGCTGTACGAGATATCTTTATTAAAATAAATATAATATTGGCAGAGGGGCCCAAGTGTGAGGCCGTGTGCGGAAAAACGGCGTTCGTTACCTACATTTTAATTACGCCCGTCGTCGGCCTGCGCAGTGCCCGGTAATTCGATAGGCACGTCGCGTAGTTGGCCGGCAAAAAAAAAGCACAGGTACGTAGGAGCTGGGCGCGTCGCCCCGCGCGCGTAAACCGGTTGTTGGCCCAGTGACGTATAATGATAATAATAATAATACGGCGTACGAGCTGCGAACGAACTCGCGCGCGCGCGCGCGCGTCGGTATAGGAAGTCATCGGGAGCATCGAACTCCTCCCGGGCCACCGATGCCGACGATCTGATGAGCTGGCACCGTCGTCCGTGGTCCGTGGTCAAAACGGCGACGGCGACGCGACGCCGCTGGCTCGCAAGTCGTCGTAATGATACGCCGTGACCACCACCGGACGACCAACAACTATTATATTGTTATTATGGTGAACTAGCCCGCGCCGAATCCGATTCGGCGGCACGTCCTTTCACACGCACACGCCGCGGTGTCAGCTCTAATCGTCATCGTGATAAATCGTTTTCGAACCTGTGTATGTGATATTATAGTATAATATATTATGCAGCACTAGCCATCAGGTAGGTCTTACTTCGAAGTATTGTGTAGACGCGGGATTTTAAGGTTTTAAAAGTTTAAAATATGCTAATCGTTTGATAAGTGGATAATATGTAATAAATTAAAAATAAGAACGAAACACAATATTCTAATCGTTTGAGTTATATTATTTAATGTGCCAAAGTCGTGTTGATTTCAAATTCGGTTCGAAACACGATAATATAGTTGATATTATAATATTTGTAATAAGTATATTATAACATTATGGTTGAAAATACAATCACGACTAAATAAGGTACAGCGAGTTGGTCCACAAGTATATTATACAGCAGCAGTCATCGAATCTTTTACTAATTTGTTTAACTCGGAATAGCCACATCCAGGAAAATTATGGTATACATAAATACATAATATTCTTATTTTTGACCGTTCTTCGCCTGAACACTGATCACGTATACCTACACATTATTATGAACCTATGTGGCACGAATTATTATATAACGATTATTTTATATTGTATTAATACCATATTATCCTCAGTCTGTATATTATATACAACGATATATTACCGTATACAGATTTGCACTGCTCCCACACGACGAAAACTGCGTTCCGGAAATCATTTTACAACGATTTTTATTATTATATTATTATTACCATTTTTTTTTTATTTTGTATGGAAGCCAAAACGGTTTTTTAATTAACAACAACGATGCGCGTGAGGTTCCCTCGTGAATGCGGGCAAACCCGCCACCACCTATCTTCTCCCATCCATTGAAATCCTATCTATTGCCCGGTACATACAATTCATTATTAATTGTTGCGTCGTAATTACGACAAAAAAAAATAAATAATAAAAATACCGACTTGTCGGACCAGTTATTATATTATATACCTTTGCAGAATATTCGGTACGTGTAAATTGATTATTTGTAGTCTTCGGTGTTATACGTGAGCTGCAATGTGTGTATTCCGTTTTGGACATTGCGCTAAATCCGACTTCGGTCCGTCTCCGTCGTTATAGGTATGTTGTACATCGCAAGAGTTTTATTGCCCCCTGGCGTTTTCTTCTTGTATATTGAACCAGCAGTCCGGTTATTGCGTACCTATAGGTATATATATATATATAATACAGCCGACGAATTTATAGCCAACAGGAATGCGCCGTCGATATAATATAGAGCCGACTGAGTAGATATAATTATTATTATATTGTGACCGAACACATGGATGATGATGAAGTCTCCGGTCTCATGCGTATAGACGCGTATTAAAAGGATAAGAAAAAATAACTAGGAAAAAACGCGCGCTTTCTTTATAAAAGCAAAAACCTCTATGCAGGTAACCTATACACGCGTACCTACCTATATACGATTACGACGGTTTTCGTTTCACGCAAACGTCGTCCGTATTTATATACCCATCGTCGTATAATTGTATAAAAACGGCTGCACTTCAAATATCTAATTAAAATTTGAACGCACGTATCTACTGCCAATACCTTAGGTATTTAATAATCTGACGAGATTTAAAAATCATTACTCTCCGCCCACGCTATTGTTAACGATATTCGAAATCCACCACAATACCACAACGGGAAAATATAAATCAAAACAAAACAGAAAACCGGCATTATCCAAACACTTTTACTATTGATTACCGAGCACATTATCTCTGTATTATTATGCCACTTTTAATCGTTCCCCGTGTTTTCTTTTCATGCCGAACAATAGGGAAATTCAAACGAAAATTACGTTATGTATATATATATATATATATATATTATAGTATACTATACTGCAGTTAATTGGAAAATTATTTTACAGTACACCGAAAACACATTTCGGTTGTCGCATATACGGCTTACTGAAATATTATATATATTTTTATTACTATGACGGTGTGCTGATGATGCACTTGAGTTATTGTTCGCCGTGTTCGTGTATAGGTCCAAAACCCATACAAGAGCGGGTGCAACAGCCGGTAACGTTACGCGCAGGTGTTCGACACTGCGCAGGCACCCAAGTATCACACATATTACTTTATACAATGTAGATACATATTGATATATTGGCTATGGTTCAATACACGCGTGTGCACGTTATTCCTATATCATTATCGTACCCACATTCAGCGTAGGTACTATATACGTTTCGAGGGTTGGTCCGAATCGCGAAAAAACAACATTCGGTGGGCGTGCGAGGCGAAAGACGCAGAGGTATTTCGTCTCGAACGTATTACGTCATATCGCGTGCACCAACGACGGTAACAATAAAAATATTATTATCATACATTTTCGGTGTGCGATCATTGTTTTGAACCCGAATATATAGACGGATATAATATTATGGAATTGTCGTCGTCGCCGGCGAGCGTTCTGCAGTGCCAGTGCATACGTATTAGAAGTACACTTACCTATACATGACGCGATGAGCTCATTCGTGGGGAGACGGAAACGCTTAAAAGTATTGTTGTGTTTAAAAACTATCCACACACGCGCGCGCGCCACGACATAGGATAATTTAATATTCAAGACGAACCGTTTGACATCTGAACGCGATAGGTGTGACAGAAATAATATTACAGTCGATTCGCCACAGAGGATACACTTAGCATCGTGATGTGGTTGGGTTTTTGACCCGACGACCGTTTTTTTACACGTCTCCTGTGTGACTTATAACGCTCAACCGTACATATATATGCGCATTTAGTATTCGGTTGGCACAGCCGAGCCCGCAGCATAAATTAAACAATAATGAAAAAAAAAATCATAGTATAGCTCTATAGTCGAGTCTCGGTCCCGTCATCCGGTCGAGTTTTTTCGGTCTTCGTCTTCTACAAGTTCAACACTCAGCGCGCCGCCGTCACACCACGCGAGTGTGCAGAGATTCGTTCAGTGATCTCATCGGGCTCGAGCGTCGATAACGAATTATAATTATACCGTACACTTTTTAACGGGTAAAAAACAAAAAACAAACAGGCATACATAGTTTATTGGTACTTATTCTAGTTGCCACTCGCTCGCATTATACTAATATACATTATAATCCCTGCTCGGAATCGGTTCATCTCGCAGTCGCGCACGGGTTTGATCCGATGTGACGAAACGTTCCGCGAAATTAACCTAGATTTGTACATGTGCCTTTACTACAAATATATACAGTGCTACTACGCGTACCTATTGGGCAGCGCGTGGAAATGCGAATTACAGTTGTAAAATATATACGCATACATATTATAATACGCGCGGGTATATGTTTTTATTGTTATAAAAACTATTGCATTATTATGTGTATTTACCTACTCGCTATATATTATACTGTGCTGTTCACCGGGTAATTTCGTGAGAAAGTGGTCATGGGCTTTGTGTCGCCCGTGCGTTAAATAATTGCTCCTAATAACCGTCGTCGTGGGTAATATAATAATAATAACATGGTTGCGGGGGTGGTGGAGGGCTGGGGTGTTGTGCAAAGCCGTGAACGCATTCTTGCCGCGTACCTATACTTGCTGCTGCTGCAGGTTTGGACTGCTGCGATAAATTATAAAATTTATGTGTCTCGAGGACGCCTGTTTCGATGTCTGAGGAAAACTTATTGTATACACTATTATATTATTATATTTTTCGAATAACGCATGAACGTCTATTGTGTGTGTACGGACGAATATTGAAAAAAAGAACTAGTAGCGGTCGGCGACGATGTATAAACGCACTACAGTCGCGTATAGGTATAATATATATATATATATATATATATATATGCATTATTTCAACGGTGAAATATGTGTTTTGTTGTCTGATAACAAGGCTTACACATTGAACAATACATTCGATGTTGTACACGTACCTATACGAACTATCGAACAACGACGATGGTAGTTTTATCGTGTTCAAACATGGACCAACTATATAATATATAATAATTTAATACATAATATATAGTATATACCAATACGCCAATAATACCATCATTGGTATATAATATAACAATAATATTATGTATAGTGACTATAGTGTGCTTGCCATTGTACATTTGTACATTGCAATTTTGTAAATACGAGAAGAGTAAAATCCGAGAGACTGAGATTATACTATTATTGTTGCTTTTTGTTATTACTATAATAACTAAAATGTAATCGAATTGATGCAAATCTCCATTGCCCAATAATTATTGTAGTCCGTAGATTTGTTTAACAATCGCCAAAATATAATAGGTATGTTTTTAATTATCATGTGTTCGCGTGTTTTTTACATTTTCCCAGCATTTTTCATTTTATTAATTAAGATTTAATTTAGTCTTAGGATTCGTGTAAAATATTATAATGAACACAAAAGATTGTGAAATAATTTGTATATTTATTTGTTTTAATATTATAACGGTAAATTATTTATCATATAAGTATTAAGTATATTCGTATAATATACTCATAGTCTGCAGTTAGTTTTGCAGATACAGAACGGAAAATTGAAATTCCAAAAAACTCGTTATGGAGTCGTTATGGAGTCGTTATATCTAACAAGATACGAGATTTTTATTTTTGAAACCAGTTTTAATTCATCGGCAAGAGTTGGAAAACTTTGCTCATTTTTCTGAAATGTTGTATCTAAAGCAATCTATAATGTTATGTTTATCAAAATAGTTTGGTCGAATCTAGAATGATGAATTCAAAAAACTAGTTTTGACACTTGGTTACTTAGGTAGGTACTGCTAGAGTTTGGATTATCTCTATTTTTCTAAATCGTTCGTTTAGTATAGGTAACGTTCAATTTTATGTTTATAGCTCTATAGCTATATATCTGACAGTAAGTCTTATTCTCTGTCGGCCTGCGAAAATGTCAACAAGTTCAGTCGTTTACCTACTATATTTTCTTAGTTCGATAACTTTTTCTTCGGCAGAATCGTAAACAACCTACACGTTTATACGAGTAATTACGGAACAATAATATTATGGTCTTGCAGTGAGTGCTTTTTGTGTAATTTATTTAACGAACGTTGTTTTTCTGTATACCATTATAATGAGCAATGAAATGGCCCTAAGTAGGTAGGTAGGTAGGTAGGTGGGTACTTGACTATTATCGCGTAGCTTAAACAACAACGAAAACATCGACGGCCAGACGATATCAATAATTATGACATTACAAGGGTAAACAACCATTAAAACGTTGTTCTAAATATAATATAGATATAAAATATAAATAAATACGGCTTCAGGTGGTTGCGTCATCGCGATACTGTCGAACTCTGATTGCTGCTATATAATATTATATATATTGCACATGCGCCGTGCGCTCGTTTTTGGATTGAAGTTCAAGTGCGTAAAAACTAGTCACGTTATTGTGTCAATGACAAGACTGCTGCAGTAATGCTTCATATTTCCTTTCGTTTTTCACATGATTGTTTTGCGTATATACATGTATACACGATATGCTCGCGGTTCTCTTGGGATTAATACACGTCGTTATCCATATATACCGCGGCGACGTGTAAGACCTTTCTCTTTTAAAATCGCGTGAAGACACGAACTGTCAGAACCCTGTAGAGCGGCTCTTCGTCTGCCGGCGATTTTTCCTCAGACGAAACGTGAAAAACAAATCGAACGACGCACCTACGACCTATACTTATAATTAAAAGTTGTATTATATTTCTATGCATGTAATGCGCGTGTGTATTATAGGCTATAGCCGTATTGGTAGGCACTGCCTGGAATTTAGTGCGGCGGAAAAATATAGTGTATGTGGGGCACGGGTGACGTGGAAATTGTGAGTTACGTGACTGTCGGCTGAAATTTAAAAGACCCAACAGCAATCCGAGGTGGTATTATAACGACGCATTCTGTAGTATTATGACCTATGACAATTTTAAATCTGTCCACCCGCCGTCGTATAGGCACGAACATAAACTATAGGACATATTATTTTGTATATATCGTTATAGGTGGGTTAGGTACACGTGGTAGGCGGCGTGCACGAAATTCTAGTTTCCGCGTATACGACTCGATTAATTTCCATGTGTTTAAAAAAATGTATTTTAAAAAAGAAACCCAACCCGGTTTCGGAATGTTGTTATTAAGTCGCCGCGGCCAGGCACCGTTGTTCGTCCTACATTCTTTCGCCCATCTTTCATGCGACGACCACGCTATGCATTTTATTATATTATTATATACTACGCCGGACATCTGAACATACCTATATAGATTCATTTTTGTCCCCCTCCCCCCTCTTCCCTTTCAGCCGTCGTCAAGTCTACCTTGTCTAATAGGTATTATATATTTATATATTATACTGCACGACCGAGCCGATCGATCGTCGTCGCGGCCGTACCGACGACAGCGGGACAATTTTTTTTCCTATCCAACGAGGACAATAATTTCCCGGGCGTACATAATTATATATAGGTATACATTTTCGTTACATATTTTGTGGCGTACACGGCACACCGGACGCACTTAATGCTTGATTATATTTTTGGGAATAACTACCAATATAATATAACGACATAGCGTATATTTTATATGTCGGAGTGTGGACTCTTTGGACTGGTTTCTTTTTATGTTCAATATAAACAATAATATGCTTAATACATATAGGCACATGTCATTATATACATTTACTCTCACTGGGATGGTTTATAAATACCATACTTACTATATTATAACTTCATATTATGTATAATGAATATATTGTACACGAAGTATAATAACAAGTAGGTAATTAAGTATATTATATTATTATGTTGTCTCGTTCCCGATACCTATATATTTTAACATATTTTTGTTTCGTAGCCTCGTTATTTGACTGGTATTTATTTACTACATTTTTTTGAATTTGATACGAAAATAAATAGTTAATACTTTTACGGCACACGCCGCATTACCTCTGTACGTTGCTAATAAGTTATAAGTTATAACTATTATAACTTATAAGTATTTATTTAATAATATTAACGAAATAAAAAACATAATTTTTGAAATTGCGTATCAAAATTAATCTTCACTCAAAAGTCCGCGAGTTAACAAAATATTTGCTAAAAAATCAGATAAAAAAAAAAAAATTAAAGAGTTCGACAAAGCATATTTTATAAATTAAAAGATCTCACATTTTAGACCAACTGAAGAGAGCCGAAAGGTCATCGTTCATTATATATATTTTATACTTGTTTATTTGTTTAACATAATAATAATAGTTAAAACTTATCAGTGAATTCCTATGCTTGTTGTATATATTTTGGAATCTTATACCATGAAGTTAAAAATAATAATTTGACATAGGCCTCGTTTATGACCTTCTAATATTATTCTCATCTAATTACTAAAATTAATATATTGAACCTTGGCAACATTCTTTCATTATTGTATTCATACTCGAGTAACTCTCACCGGATTGAGAAAATACGTACCTATTATGTTTATTGTTATTTAAAACTACTACTGCTTGAGGTAAATACCTACGTCAGATTGAGGATTCTCTGCCGTTACAAAATTCTTATTGAAAATCTTTCACTGCGTGCGATTATTACAGGCGGCAAGTCCAATAGTTACCCACTAGTATTTGCATACTGCAGGATATAGTGTATAATATTATAGTCAACTTTTCATTACACTATCTACCAAAGACATAATATTTAAACCTGTTACAAAATATTAATATAAATGTTCATAACGGTAGGATTTTTTGAATTTATTCGTAATTTGATTTAATTAAAATTTTTAGTTTTTTAAATATATATTTTAATTTTAATAAATAATACGGTTTCATTATTACTTTTCGAATTGTAATTTTAATATTTTATTATTTTTCTATAAACTAATTATGCAGGTCTTACTATATAGGACAGTTACCTGAGATTGCAAGCCAGTTTTCAAATTCAACTTGTCTTGCAATACTCTGGCGGAAAATGTAAGAATTAACACAACCTATACTATATAGGTCCTATAGGTATAATAATATATTAAATATGTAATATGTAGGTATACTTACAATCATTTGGTTAATAACATGATTTATTAATACATACATACCATTGCATATATTTATATATTAATCTAATTTTCCTCCATTGTTTCCTCTCTTAACTTTCGTATTGGCTCAGATAACAGGGGAAGGCAAAATGTTGAAACTCTCACGTAGTTACCCCATTCCAGCGATACCATCTCTTTAAAAAAAAAAAAAAAATGGGGTCTGAATAAATGTAATATATATTATACTAGCTGGAGTGTACTATAAGTATATAAAGCCATTACTATAATAGTGTGCTTATGTCAAACAAAATCTATCGTATAATCGTAACTGTATATAAGACAATAATATATTTATAGTCATTAATATGGATACGGTTCGGGAACAAAACAATCAAAACAACGATTAATATAATATAAATGTGACTTGGTATACTTTTACATGTTATATAAAGTAAAAATCATAATGACTGACTCCCACATCATATTATATGGTGTACTAGTGTACTACTGTACTTACGATAGTTAGCATTAGGTATACCTAGGTACCTCCAGAGTCTTGATATATTATACCTATGTGTTGTGCGGACACTATCTGCAATTATTTCATAATACAGATGTCGTATTAAGCAATATTGTTCTTTAGACGAATGAAATGTCACACCCTAGTGACCTTTAAGTAGATATCTGAGTTATAACTTGCAATGTATCATTCAATGGGTTAGGTTAGATTAGGGTCTTATACAAATATATATCATTATGATAAATGTTTAATAGATGTATTTCAGATAAATAGATTATTGATACAATTAATATTGATGACATTTAAGTATTAAGTATCATGTTTTTAGATATTCTAATATTCGTTAAATATTAATCTAATAATCTATAAAAATATTTAAAAAAATACCTATGATTAATATCAATGAGATGATTATTAATTGTTTGAATTGAGTAATAAAAACTTGAATTATTATAAATTACTCAGAATATTAATAAAAATAAATAAAAATACCATTAAATTATTATAAATTTATAAATACCAATTAAATTTAATTATGACTATAAATTGTTATTATTAATAATTTTTTGATTGACCTACGAAATCTATTTTAAACTTATTTTCCCGTCTTGCTGAGTTGCTGACGACTATATTATTTACGAATACGTTCATCGTTTTCTCACTCCCTCACGACAATTTTTTTTATCACTTCTCGGCCTAGAGAGCAGATTTTTAGGTTCTTAATAGTTTAAAATATGATAATATGCTCTAGAAAAACCTTAAATTATTCTCTTCATATTCCGTCAAAAGCAGGCTGGTAAAATATACATTCATACGCATCTTGATTGCTATTTAGTCATAATAATTATTTAATTATACATCTAAATAAATTATATTATATTATATTAAGTTAATAGTACTTACTTCTACGAATTTTTTAATAAACAAACCACCCATCTTTTTTTACCAGCTTTGAGCTGCATATAAACCCAATACATTTATGCGAAAACCTACAAATCCGTTCAATTATCGCTGATTGAAATTTTGCCGGTTACTATCGTTCCGATTTGTAACATTGAGATAGTTTTTACTCAATAAACGTATGGCGTAGAGTATTGTGTGCAGTATTCCAGTTATAAATTAATAGGATGTTAAAATTGGTGGTTGACCGTGGAGGAGTAAGATTTTTCCTATAAATATTGTATAAAAAAATTTTTGTTCCGGCTTAAGTAAAATAAAATATGGCAACCCTATACTAAAATATAATATAAGTAGGTACCTATAAAATAAAATAAGGTATTAGTATAAGTAGATTGAAAATACGTAGACCGTGTAAAACATTAGTTCTGGCAACTATATTTCAAAAAATCAATTACCTACTATTTCGGGAAAAAAAGATTTTAAAAATATGTTGAAATAAGTAAATTATAATTTGCCAGTTGATGGTATTTTGTAATAGTTATAATACTAGGAGGTGTGTCTGATTACTGTAAATGAGCTCATAAAATATCAGCAAGGTAGGTATACTGCAGTAGATATATAGTTAAATTTTAAGTGTCAGTTATTACTTCACTTATTCAATCATAAAATGCACAAAAATATGTTTAGGCGTAGTTGTGGTATAATTATATTGATTATAATATGGTTTCCGAAAAATCTTTTTTATTAATATAATTTTTTTTTGTTACAGATTCATCCAGCTGGCATGAGGATTAAAATATATGCGGCCATTTTACTGGCCGTCACTCTTCCATACGTCTTGTCACAGGTACATACCTATAGTTATATACTCATTAATCATTATTAAATTATTTATCATAATGACTACGTTTTATCTTTTGGAGACAAATTTATAGTTGTATTATTACGTCAACGACCTATTGTTCCAGTTACCTAAGGATATAATATAATAATAATTCCATTGACAATTTCATTATTCTGCCTATTCGATATAATAATCTGCTGCCGTAGAGACTGTGGTTCGCGGTTACGTTAAGACGTTCACTTCAAATTAAGCGTAGTGATGTAACGTTTTTGTATAGGTACTCTTTATTCATACATTTTATATTATTATAAGACCAGAAATGGAATGAATCAAAATATTCTAGGGGAAAGTGTTAGCACAATTCACGAAATTATATTCTAGAAGGAAATATTAATATATCTAATATATAACCCCTTCAGATTAATCGAATTAATTAAATTGAACAAAAACGCATTTTACTTAGAACCTTACATTTTAAATAACTAACAAATTTAATAAATATACATGTTTTTTTCCAAAATCTCAAAGAATAATTTTAAAATAATAATCTTGACTCCAGTTTTTAACCATCGTACATACATTTTTTTTAAGAATACTCGTCGAAACAGAACAATTTCCATCTAGGATTAATAGTCATTACAAATGTTTATCGAATCACGATATATAAAAACAGTACTTAGGAATGCTGTAGCCTGTAAATATAGTGTTTAATCTATTAATTATTGTAGAAAGGTTTCCATGTATTATTGACCATCAGACTATTGTATAATAATGCAAAATAATATATGATATTGTGTTTGGGACGTAGGACGCACTACATGTTCTCCGCCGTTAACCTTGTAAATTAATCGTGTCCGAAATTGTTCGGCCCTGCTGTCGTTGTAATTTCGAAAACCTTTACCTCAAGTTAGGTACACCCAACGATATTATTTCATATATTTTGATATACAGTACAATCCTTAACCTAAAAAAAAAGATCAATATTTCGGACAATATATACACACACACACACACACACACACACACACACACATACCTGCTACGTTTAATATCATTATAACCTACGTTTATTGTCAGGGCAACATGCGTATTATTTATCCGCGTACCTACGGAATAGGTGTGCGAACACGCGCACACATTTCCGTACTATTAATCAGTTCTACTCGGTCCATGTGCCCACTGTGAAAGTGGCACGGCTACATCACGACAGAATAATATCTATAAGAACACCTCAATAATGTTTCTCAACGGAATTAACTGTTGTATGCTCTAACAGCATTATAATATAATATTATATTATGTGCCCTCCAGTTATATGCATAATCGATAACCACGGCGGCGATGTACGCATAATATACGCTGTGTAGGTAACCTATACACACGCGATTGAATGCCAATTTTTTCCTCCATCTTCTCGCGCGAGATACCTATACGATAGAACCTTCTACCACACAATATTATACTATAATAATATTTTAATATGCAACACGCGTTACGTCATCGTTACATTAGATCGCCGTTTAAGCTTTTAAAGTACACCAATATATACCATATGGCATAAATTTATTCATAAAGATATTAATCCCGTGTTCGACATTTATAATTATTATTATTGTATTTAACATAATTATAACTATAACAATATAATATATCGATGTAATACTTCTCTATAAATCACAGTAGGTATACCTACCTAATCACACACTACACGCCCTATATATGAATATGAAACACAATATTGCGATACGATTTAATGAGTGATAAAACCTTTATTTTTTAATACGCCTATAGTTAATACCAACTCCCTCCCCTTCCGGACCACAACATAAACACAAATACACTCACATACGCACATATACGCGCAGTCACAATGCTGCGACTGGCACAGTCTCAAATCTCAATATACAATGTCGTGTTGTATAGTAATATATTTATTATATAGGTACCTACCTGTTTATTTTAGACGGTTATAAACTTATAAATATTGCGATTATCCTAGTATTCAAAACCAACTTAAATAATTGACTTGTCGTCTTAAGAAGAAAATACGTAGGATCTATATCATAAGTGGAGCTAGTTGTGTAAATTATAATATGTAATATCTATAGCCTATAATATCATATTACCTATCATTGATTATATTTATATATAATATATATAATAAAATAAATAAATTATAATACGCGTGCTTATAATCTCAGTGTAGTAGTGTAGTACGTAGGTAAACGTTAAAACGTATGTTGTACTTATTTTAAGTATTATACTCGTATGCTTTACTTCAGGATATTACAAGTATAGTATAGGTACCTATAGGTAATTCAAACACATACTTTACAGGAATTTGTAGTGACTTTCTCCGACTATAATAACATTATTAACGTGACTTATTTTGTTTGAAATATAAATTTAAAAATATTTTGCAACCGTCTGCAGATATCAGAAATTGGTTTTTCGAGATTAAAATTTATTTTATGCAATAATTCCATCAGAAAAATATTATTATTATTTTTCTATTATATTGTGATTGTGTGTTGGTTTTTAATTGAATTTGTTTTGTGAATCTCTATTATACCCTTTATAGCTCCTTATAATAAAATTTATGTTTAATAAAAAAAATCTATGAATAAACTACAAAGTAACTTTCATACTTCCATAACATATTTTACTGACAATGGGTACAATTTGTTAATTATATAAGATGAACGATCATTGGATTTTTCATTTTAACTCTACTAAAAAAATTTATATCGCTGTTATTAACAATCTGTACAATAGATATAATATGCAACAGCATAACAAATAGTTAAGAATAAAATATAGTAATATATTAAAACAGAATCATTCTTTTATATTACAGACATGTAGCCATTAGCCATCGTAGTCTCGTAGATATCGTTATGAATAAAAACAGAAAATAAAATGAATTGTAATACAAATTATTTGTAGCATAGAAAATTGAGACTTCACAAGTTTTGTTTATGTATTGACTCCCATAACTAATTTTGCAACATATTAACAATGGTAAAATATTACTTACACGGAAAACCTCATTGCCCTTGACTCTTCGACCCAGGTCAGCGAATGTAAGGCAACATTACAATTTTAATAGTTTTATCATGCATGCATTTTGGATTTTTAAATTAAGTATATAGTATTATAATGAAACGTGGTTGACTTTATTTTCATATATTTTTATGAAATAATTATTAAAAAGGTACTTATAGGCTATATAACTTATATTTATATAGTGCAAAAGTATACAATTTCAGTTTTCAATATACTTTTTAATTTATTCAAAATAAGTTCTATAAACCTACATAAAATATAATAAAACATGTCCTTCAAATTATTAAAGAATGCGTATTATTTAAATTATTTAAATTAAATAAATTATTTTTATATTTTATGGAAATAAAAATCTTGTTTTTATTTAGGTGTTATGTGCATTATAAATTATAATTTATAAAAATATCATTTAATATTATTAGACTCATCGCAGATGTTAAGATATGACCATATTAAGTCTTGTAATACTAATAATATTTTTCGTTTTAAAATTTGACATTCAATAAAAAAAATATTATTTTCATAACAACAAAATGTTCTTGTTTATACAAATTTTTGGTTTAATAATGATTGTGTTGAATTATTTTTTTTTCTATGTTTGCGCACAGAATGTATAATAATTGTATATTTCCGCAACACCGTATTTGGCGCGTGAATTTCTGAGTTTCTAATGGCCTTAATGATTTTATAAAAAAAAGCACATTGCAGACAAATTTAATAGATCTACAATTTCTTACAATTAAAAAAAACACAAATATATGTATTTACGGTACGTATTTTATTACAACAACTGGCATGATTATAATTGTTTTTATATATACTATAATATGTTGCCCGAAAAAAGTATATAAAAAGTAATTTTTTTTTATATCAAATTAGTTCAAGGTTTTTACAGTCAGTACAGTCAGTCATTTTTGGTACAGGTTTTATGTACATTTATGATCATTTCAAATCGAATTCAAGCCGTCCGAACCATGCTAAATTATAATAAAAAATTACATTTTCATCTAAAAATCACACTATCATGCGTTTCCTTAAAACTAAAAATATATTTCCGAAAATTATCGTCATGTAAAACAACTTTATAGGTTCTAAAATTTAAAATCTACTATATTTTCGTCCGTTCAGAAATATTTAGTTAATTATAGCTTATTCATAGGTATCCAAGTTATAGTTGATAAATCAATTTTTCTATAAAATAATATAACGCATACCATTTACAGGTAGTTACTAGTTCTGTTTTTTTTTTGTTATTGCTTAGATTTCTTTTCTTATTTATTTCTCATTAAAATATATAATTATATTTTATTTATCATGCATACGTTCTATATATTTTTTTTAGAAATAGAGACTGCTTTATCGTGTAATTTATTTTTAAAGCGATTAAAATCAATTATTAAAGCCATTTAGTTATTTGAACTTGGGAATGCACATTCCATATTAGTTACAGCCCATCATGTATACCCGTAAATAACAATAATATTATGTTATGTACCATTACTGACTAAACCTACTATATATACCAACGCATCTATCTACCTACCTAATATTTTCACGTTGATTCCATTGATATTATTTACGTATTATTTAGGCCACCACCAATCTCATATGGTCGTAAAGCGGTCAGTTATGGAGAATTAAAGAGTTTCATAAAACATCTTCGCTGTAGAACACGCAGTTTAACCTACATAGCGTATTTCGAAAACTGTTGATGGCACGTTAAAAAATATATATGAAATACTAGTTTTACTATGTTTTAGTACAGCATAGATATTAGATAGAAATATTTTTATCCTTTGGTGTATTCAGAATCTGCCTAGTGAAAATAATATGTCGTCTACAGAATAAGTGTTACTGATCGCTAAACTATAACAACCCGTAGCAATAACTTGGCCAAATCAGAAATAAATCGCATTATCAATTTATATAAATATAACCTACAACTACTATATAAGTATTAAGTATTAAAGTATATAATAATACAGTTTAAAAGCGCGCGCCCCTAAAAAAGCCAAAAATAAAGTACATGTTCTCTCAGACTGTCTCTATAGCTATTATGATTTTTAATATAATCGCAAAGAAATAATAATAACACACAATTGGCACCTGTTATAATTATTTTTTTTAAAACACATTAACACATTAATAATCTCAAAAAAATTATCCTTGCGTTGAACGAACACTGTTCGTCATACCTAGGTACCACATAGGTACATTATATGTTATAATTTATTTAATGTTATAAATTATAATGCATCATAAGTTATAACAATCATGTTTTATTAGTTTTACCATATTATCTACCTATACTATTATACTTGACTGTAGCTCGCTAGGAAAAAATCCTATTTAATAATTCCATAATTGCTTTTTATCTTTTTTTTTCTAACAAATCCAATATCTATCCTGTTCACATATCATGACAGGCTAACCTACCTACTTCGTTTTCTTTTGTAATCACTGATCAATCATACATACGTTAAAGGATCATCTCAAAAATAAAACATCGAACCAGCTGGAAACAAGATTAATTATTTAAAAGGGGTTTTATTCAAACGACTTAGATATAACTATAAAAAAGTAATTAAGAATATTGTAGCCCATTCTGCCTTCAGGGCAGTCCTGAACAGCAACACAATCAAATAGGTTCACAATTTACAATGGTCGATTATTCTGATATAATTATAAGTGATAAATGTTTTTATAATAGATATATATATATCTACTACGCATCGTTCAAAATCCAGTCATAAATCATATATGTCTAAGTTAACCAATTACCTAAGATAATTAAATACGTACCTACTATGTATGTATTTATAAATAGGTAAGGATTCATAATTTATAATCATATCAAATCTTTAAGGCTTATAGTTCTAGCTAGGGAACTCCGAACTAGTATAAGTAGTAACTTAACCAACTATATTTATTAGGTTTGAGAGGTTTAGCCGTTTAGGGACTAGCTGGGTTGTATAAGATTATAATAAATTGTATTCTTCTTTGTCATATAAATCAAAAATCACAGCACTAAATGTAATTAGCTAGGACTTGGCTGTATCAGATATCCTATAACTATTTTTATTGGCTGTATTATTATAATAGTAAGTACCTAGTGTGGGTACAACTAGTGGAATATAATCAACATATAGGTACATAGGCGCAATTTGAGGGGGTCTAAGAGGGGGGGCTTAGCCCCTCCTAGTTTTATTTAAGCTCTCCTAAGTTTCTAAATATATTCATTCTTAAATCCACCTGATAAAAAAATTATGCGGGTCTGTATTGATTTTATAAATTTAGCCCCCCCCCCCCCAAAAAAAAAAAATCAATTGTCCAAATTGCGCCTATGTATAGGTATAGGGTACATACCTGGCTACTTATTAGCTAGTATAGTCTATTATTAGGTATATAGGTACCAAATTTATTTCTACCTACCCAATTAGTCTTATTTATATTTTTATATTACTTTTAAATTAAATAGATACAAATTACATACCTGGTTACTTGGTACATCCTAATTCCTTTTATGATGTATCTATCTCATTGACTAATTCAAGATAAATCAATAGGGACCTATCAGATATAGATTAAAATATTAAACCTATCTACCATAGTATGTACCATTTTACATACTATGTACGAATCTAAGTTTTTGTAGGTAGGCTAATAATTTAAGAATGACTAAGAATATAATGTTTTTTTTACATTATTATAAACCTAATATTTGTTATTAAAAATTATAAATTTTACCATAATACTATTACAAAAACATTGAATTATTTTACGATATCCTTCTAATTTAAATATTGTTAAATTTCCCGGAATATGTACCACTCCGGTATGGTCTAGTGGCTAGGATACCTGGCTTTCACCCAGGAGGCTCGGGTTCGATTCCCGGTACCGGAAAAATTTTTTTGCACACATAAAAAATTCTCATCGCGATTTTACCTCTATTTATAATTTGTATTTTTTTCGTTTGCAGATTCAGACTCCTGGGACCGGACTGTTTTCTTGTCCATCGGGTAAGTTTGATTTTATATTAATATATAGGTAATATTTATAACGAAAAAAAATTTACAATAAAAAACAGCTGAATAAAAACAAAAAAGTAAAACATCATTTTATTTTTTACTATCCTCGGGCAATTATTCGAGTTTCTTTCAATAATTATTACAGATTTTATGATCCTATAAACATAATGCCTAATGACAACGATATTATGAAATTTAGTCATTATTACGTCTTTTCAATTTTTTCTTCTTAATATCTTGTCCAAAAAAAAAAAATACAGTCGGTTTTAATTTCATCCTTTCACGTCTGGTTCAGCAACTATTATTATTTTTGTATTATGACGTATAACACGTTTTCAATTGAAATTATTATACACGCAATGACTTCAATGGCCGTATTCGAAACTTTTCACCCGCATACATAATATTATTATATTATACATAATCTAGCCCATATATAGGCTACACAGACACAACTCGTTACCTACTATAATATTGTGTACACGTACCTATTATGTGTTTTTACTCATTTTCCTTTGGGTAAAAACTAAAAATTGAAATTGTCAATTACTGCGATGAACGGAACATAGATTATACATATACAGGTACCTATTCAATTTCTAAGACCGTGTGTCGTATATTATTATTAATATATTACCGGCAGTAATGCGTATTTTAATATTAGCCTCTAGCGACGGTTATTGTTTTCTAACGATTACACGTGTAATAACTAATATATTGTGGCCGCCGGGTAAAAAAATCTCACACCACAAGTGCTGTTGTGTATCTGTGTCTTATATAGGATGAATTTTGATAAATCGTTGTCGAGTAGGTACGTTTTATTTCTAACCGTCCAGGGCTTCGGCGTCAAAAAATGTGTATTTTTTTTAATTTTAACGCATTATATCTATAATATATATTTTAGACTATAGAAGTATCGATCTGTTGTTTATCTCGGCGTTGGCGGGTATTATAGTGCGTACACCAGTATAATATTAGATCATTATTACCGAATGTAAACTATATAATAATATTATGCCCACAGTCAATGGAATGGAACTATATTTACCGCTGGTGGAGCGGTTTACGTATAATATAATATATAATAATAATGATAATGATAATGATATTGGTCATCGAGCAAGTGGGTGTGGGGTGATTAATAGGTACGACGAAGACGACGGACAGCGCGCGCCACCGGCCGATCAATAACAATGCATTAAAGTAATTACATCGATGGCTGTACACTGTTCATGGGATGGGCGAGGGGCAAGGAAACCGAATTAAATTCGTGACGGACGAGAACGAGCGCGCGAGCCGTTGTCACTCGTCGCCAACATTCGTGTTCATTGTCGTGTTTTGTACGACGATAACAATATAATATAATATTAATAATAAATAATAATATATTATAATAAAGAGGAGGACGACGACGAGACAAACGTCCGGGGAAACAAAACGGTAGATGAGACGAAAACATAATAATAATATAATATAATAATATAACATAATAATATAAGGGCTGTACGATAGTTATATAAATTTATATTAGCTATAATATAATATAGTATTATGTTATTATCATTATGCGTACTATGATGTATAATATTAATATTATATTGTCGAGTCTCGGACCGTACGGTGGCGAAGGTCGCTGCGGTGGTTCAAAGCGAAACTCGCGTCGTCTTCTTCTGCTGTGGAGACCGACGCGTATACATAGACCGCACAATGACCGGATACCGTACTCACGTGAACGGCGGCCGACACAATGAAACAATGACGTTGTCCGTATACCATATCCATGTGTAGCCGCGTAGGTATACGTCTCCACAGATAAATATTATTAAATATAATCGCGCGGTATACTGTCGATCGGCTGTTATTGCCGAGTCCACCAGCAGCTGATACGCTGTGTACACTGTACACTGTGCAGAGGCCAACGATTATTACATTACACTCTGCACGACTCGATGATAACGTAGGTAAATATTTTGTATTTATTCTGCGGTACATAAACCTACAGTGTATACCAACGGTTTACCAATACGCAGCAGAAGCAGCCCTGCGCACGGATAATAAAATGTTTATGGACGCGCCGGGACACAAAGAACTATATAATATAATACGCACGCGCATCATCATTCGTCCGCGGCCATACTTATTACACCCGACGGGGGTGCAGCGTTCCTTCGAAGTCTGCCGGTCATATTCGCCCCAAAGACGAGTGGTATAGCCACGTTGTCTTACCATTGTATACCGAACGACCGATTCAAATCTTGAAACGACCGCCACTATATTATTATCATACTTATCGACCACAAGTCACAACGATGTTATGAGCCCGCGAGAGCTGTTTATACGCGATGACGACGTTTGGTCGGCAAAAAACTCCGTACATGTATATAATTTCATGACATGCATAGCTGTATGGGTATAATATACGAATTACGATTGTATATTATTATTATGTATAGGTTTAGACAGTTTAGTATTGGAACGCGATTGTGAATAATTTTTTTTCATTTTTCGTTTTGTTTTTTTGCTCTCGAACGTGACCGACTCTTCGCCATTATAAGACGTTATTATTATTATTATCGTTCATACACGGTGCTGCAGTGTGGTGTACATTATGTATATAAATATCACTTGCAGTTACCGTTTTTTCACTTGTTTTTTGATAATCGCGCTGTTTACGAGCGTCTATCCCGAACAAAAACCGCAGATCGCGCGTTGGTAATATATATACATAAGTGTGCAGTATGTGCATATTAAACTGATAATACATACGCCGTATAGGTAGGTACAAGAACTCACGGTTTTATTTTTAATAAACCTACGATAATATCTTGCACACGAATATATTATAATATATAATAATGATTATGATGTAGTTATTTAGGTATATTACATGACTGCGCAACTTTTGTGGATGCGAATACAACAGCCAACAGGTATATCGGGGACGGGAATTTTGAGGGAGGTAACTGGGTGTCATACTCACTCACGTTGAATATGATATAACTACATAAGATGCTTAAACACGAGCATAACTAGACTGCCCTTTTCCTCACGGCCATTCCACGCATAACTTTAACAAAAATATGTTAACAATAACACATACATACCTACTTTGTATCGTGCTTGCAACTATAAAAGATTATAAATATATTAGTAGTGAGAAGCGTCAGTAGGACTGTATGAGGCTGGTATTGGCAAAAATGTATGCATGCAGTGGCGTTGTGAGTATATTTCAAACCCTAAGCAAAGTATTTAAACAACGACTCATCCACTATCCCCTACTACACAATTTATAATTTAAAGCTGTATGCTATTTTAGAATTTTTGTTATAGGACGTCATCAATAATTTAGCATCAAAAGAATACTAGAATAATTAATTATAAATTCACAAATTATAATTACAAAAAAACAACAAAATACATTTCTAGGACCAAGTAATATTGCATTAGGTAATCGTCGTTCACCACACCACTGAACGTATACTATACCTATACAATGATAGTTGTAATTCTATTTTAATGGAAAATAAATAGATTACGTGATTCGAAAATTAAAATAACAACGAACTCTAAATATTTAAAAGATGTTATTAAATATTAATTGTAGTTAGTTTTATCAAATCCTTCGCATAGGCACGTAATTTAATTACCTGCATTTTAAACTGGAGCAAAACTAAAAATATTTTGACTGTATATAGTTATTAGTATTTATCTACAAATCCTAAAAATAGGGGTAGTTTACTAAATATATAATAATATAATATGCCTTATTCGTACACATATTATTTCATAAGGTTATATTATGAAGGTTTTTTTATGTTTATTGTATAATAATATGTCCAATATAAATTATAATATATGCAAATCAAAAGTCCTTCAAGAAAAACCTTTTCCGAACCCTATTGATATCGTAATAATTTATAAAATTGGTATATAAGTATATTAAATCATCTCAACTCGTCCGGGGTTCTTCTATAATATGTAGGTAACACACTAACACACGATTCGCGGCAGGCATACGATCGCGGTGTATATTATAATAATATCTGAATAGCATAAAGGTACACCGCAACAACTATGTACGAAATAATTGTGCGAATTATAACGTGACTGCATCAGCTGTCGGCGGCTAATATAGTTTTTTAATACATCACGGAGCAATTATAATGTATTGTTCACGAATCGATTTCGCTCAATAGACCCGAGAATACCACGGTACCACAGATATTATATATATATCATTTGACGTGTAATATCATTATTATTTATATTTATAATTCGATCCGCATCAAACAGTATCGATTGCTAATCGTTATTCATTACGTACTTAATTATAATATTATAACTGGTAGGCGTTTAAGGTATAGGTACCTATATATAATCAGTGGCGTCCCTATCTCGATTTGGGGCTGGGGTTATGTGAACTCGATATAATATTATAAAATAATATAACGGTCGTGGAGGAGCACGGTTGTGAATGCGTCCATCCCTACACGAGGAACTTGCAATTTGCAAAGAATGATAAATAATTTAATAGGTACTTAGTTGATAATAGGTTTAGACGTATATAGTCTATACTCTTTACTTCGTGTGATTTATACATAACCTGCTGTCCTGCTGATTATTGGCTATTGACGCTTAAAAACGAGCAAAGCGTATCGTCGGACCGTGGAATTGATTTTGGTCAGAAATAATAAATGTTTATAACTGTTATAACTGTATCGCTTAACCAAAATTTCGTGTCTCACGCCATTTGCTAATCACTACTCTATATTATAATATACAGTCATGTCTATAATATATCATGTAGATATATAAAACAAAAATAATTGTAGTGTATTTGATAATATATTGATTATTGTCTATTGATATATGAATTAATTATAATACATTAGATATATAATTCATATAATATTATGTCTTGTACACGGTTTAAGATGTATCTTAAATCGTGATTCTATATGGAAATGTGTAAGTAAAAAACAGGTATTTGGTAAATACCACTATCCGAGTATTTGAGTACCTATAAGGCTATATTATAATATTATTATTGATAAGTGATTAGTGATTACTGATTATATAATATCTTACTATTTGTTCAATAAATTATATATCTACTTGTGCAGTCTGCTACACTGCTACACGTGCGTCGTACGATATTATATCAACATAAATTAATATTGTTTTATCTCATCGGAAACTTTGCAATAATTATTGTATAAGCTATCGTATTATTATAATTATTTTTAAGTAGGTATCGCCAATACTGAAAAACAGTTATACCCTACAGTCTGTGGACTACAGGTTTATATTATAATTATTGCAGTACAAACAATATAATATAATAGTAGGTAATAAATATTAGTGTTATCTAGGTATTAGTGATACTAATAATTATGTAAGTATCTACTAAAATAATTTTAAAAAAAAATATATTTAAACTTAAGACATTATAAGTCGTAAATATAATAAGTTATTATATGTTATTTTAACTTACCTACCAATTAAAAATAATTGATTTAGTAAAAAATTCAAATTAGTGTTTTGAAAACAGTTATTCTAAACTGGTTGTTTTTTTAATAAATATTGTTTTTCATATAATATTAAAATATACAATTTTCAGTAGTTACAATTTAATTTTTGTATGATTTTCTAGTATAAAACAATCTATTTTTAGTATTTTTACAAATATCTTCTGTCAATGGTTTTTCATTTTTGTAATTTTTATCGCACATTTTACGGAATCTTGAGTAAAGTATACTTAAAAACTTATATTACAATATCCGGCTCTGACATCTACCATTTAACTACTAAACCACTGATTCAAACGGTGCATTAATCGGGGCCCCAGATATTATGGATATCAAAATCAAAGTAACTATCTATATAAGAACCTATAAACGGCATAAAAATAATAATATGCTATTATATTATATAGTACCGAGCGCAAATGACTTGTTGATGTAATTACTGTTAATAATAACATTGTTTTTAATACAAATATGTACTTTAATGTCATGATTTTTAGTGGCCCCAAAATGTTCTTTTACACTGGAACCCTTGTCATGATCCGACAATGTGTATAACTGTCCAGTTTTGTTAACGTTCCTTTTATATAGGAATTCGTTCAATTCCTCGTTCCTTTAGTTTAAATAGGAATTCGTTTAGTTCCTCGTTCATTTAATGTTAAAAGGAAATCGTTCAATTCCTATAATTCCTATGAAAAAGGAACTCATTCTTTTACTCGTTCCTCATGGTTCATGAGTTATCAGTTATTATTATAATTACTAATCAGAACACCAAGTCATACGTGAATAAAAAATTGGTGGTCTCGTACTCTCGTCTATTATTTCTTTTATAGATTGAAAACATGATAAGTAAACAAAATTTGTCGCCCCAAATGTTTTTTTAAATTTTTGCGATAAGAAGAGAAGAATTATAATATTTACGTTCCTATTCCTAAAAGTAAGGAATTGATTCACGTTCCTATTCCTTTAAAAAATAATGGAATTTATTCCTTCATTCGTTGCTCATCTAAAAAGGAATCAATTCTAGGAATCGCTCCTTAACAACACTGCCGTATACGGTATACATGTATACAGTTATAAGACCCTAATAATTAGTATTTGTGCATAAATTTCTACTCAATTGTTAGTCACATATTCGTAAATAATAAAAAAAAGACTGTAAGTAACGCTTTCTACTACGTTTTATTAATTCGCCAAGCACGTAATATATATTTCTACGGGATCCGTCGTTTGTCTGCACGAGACATTCTAGGTTAAAGGCAATTTTCAAAATAAGCATTCCATTTGAATATCAAACGAAACATACAAATTATATATATTATACACATACATACAAACAACTAAATGTATGTTTGAGAAAGAGTGAAGAGTACGTGTGTAAGCAAATCGTTGTATACTATTTAACATTTTTGCCATTTAACATTTACCATGGCTATATAATAATCGAGTTAATAATTTTGACTGGCCAATGGCCATACATAAATATGTGAAATGTCTGCCGGAGCCAAACAACACTATATATATATTAGAGTACCTTCTATAAGTTAATAAAATTTCAAACATGAAAAATAGCCCGGAAAAAATGTGCAACCAATACGTTATTACTCGTTCCCGTTGCTTGCTCAGGAACCTTTATCGCAATAATGTCGTGACACATATTATACGATATGTATTGAAAATGACCTTCTTAATACTTAATATGTTTGCTCTTTATTTTATTATTCTAATAAAAGTAAATCAATTATAATGATAAAACAGGCGAATATTATAAGACAAAAATAATATATCGATACATATGATAAAATAATAATACATTTAAAATTAAAATCGAACGTCTTAAAAAACGCATAACAAATAATTTTTTACGTATTTATGTGTTTTTTACTCTTACAGCTAATAACATTTAATGACCTCGAGTTAAAATTTAACTGTTGAATTGAATAAATTTATACATCATTAAGAATAACGGTATTTATCTTTGAAAACTGTATTCATTGAACACAACATATTTTATTATAAAAAATAGTGTAATTGTAAGAAATTACATTCGTTAATTATAACGCTGTAATGTGTTTTTCAACTAAATAAATAATTATTTTTTTTATTTTGTATTCATCACAATAATAATCATAACGGTGTACGAAATATACATTATACGCCATATCCACTACGGTAAACGTGTCGTGCCGTGCTAATGTTTGCTCAATGCTCAGTATATCATAGTTAACGTTTATAGGTATAACAAAATACTAAAATACTCAAAAAAAATTCTGTATTTAATCGTAACCGCGTTGTTATGCTTGTACTCGCCTAAATCTATAAACCGCGGGTTACTTAAATACCGCTGCAGTTTTAACGGTGACGGCGAGTGTTTGGAAAATATATATAATAATATGTGTATATAATTACTATTACGGCATAGATATTTCCTCGTGCATAAAGTTCGAACGTTCTGTAAAGTATTTTTTAGAATCTATACCTACAAAAAATTAATGTATGATGCGGGTATTTAAAATGTTTGCATTGGGATTTGCGATTGAAATCAATTAATGATCAGTACACAAATTGTCTATGGCATATCGACCATGATAATACACTGCGTCCAAAACAGCTGCGTATCCAATAATATGATGAACGAAAAACTGGACGGTGTATGAATTAAGTCGTTATGGTATAATTATAATAATATATAGAAGTGTACTCGGCGTTACACTAATATAATAATATGATACAGTTATTAACTTATTACGTTTTAATATGCGCGAGTAAAGAGCTACTAAGTGCACCTATATATAGGTACATCCATACAGGTACCTATGTATAATACCGTCTGCGTGTTAACTGTATAATGTATAGGTTTAAATTAGGTTATAACGCTTCAAACCGCTATTATAAACGCGTTTCGCGCGTCCGCAGCTATATGGAGCAAAAATTATAAAAAATAATAAATTAAATAAATAAGATAAGTACCTACCTACCTACGGTAAATTCAAAATATGTATAAATATACGGTTAAATCATTTGGAAACAAGACACTTGCAGGCTATCAAGGTATACATTTTCCAATCACACACATAATTATTGTTATTCGTATTATATACGATTAAATATTTGAATCGTATACGTTCGCGGCGTAATCGTCGAGGTCATCCATGATTAGTCATGTTTTATTGCTGGATAGTGAACACAGAATAATGTCGATATCGGTACTCATATTAATAAATTATGTATGAGTACAGTCTGTGGTACTAGTGTCAGCGGATTGCAATAACGTAATAATATGTGAATATTGCAAGTGTATTATAATATATGACTGCACCGAAACCGGATTCGCATTCACATCATTCCGCCATCCCTTCAGCCGTATCCATATAATACCGATTGTATCACTATCGCGGGGTACCGCAACCCGGGTGCAAATAAACCTCTGCCCATTCGGCCATTCAACGACGTTGACTTCACCACCACTCACCAAATTCAATGGCGATTCGGAGTCCACCCATGTGTACCGATATTATAATATGTATACATAATAGGTATTATGTAGTAATTATTATACTATAGTAGGTAATTAATAGAGTTTGAGAGGTTAGGTTAGGTCACCGATTGCCGTTTTTTTTCTCTTCGTCGTCGTCGTCGTCGTCGTCGTATGTAATAGTGAAACAAACCGACTTTCGAATCGGCATAAGCGTTTAGTGCGCGTAAAGTCTCGACCCGACGAAAAGTGCTCAAAGCAGTTGCATATATTAGGTTATGTCTAAGCGTTTGCCCATCTTCATTTCCGCGGGTCCGCCATTGCGTAACAGATAACAACGCTGGACGGTCGCAGCGTTCGCGTGTTGTTATTAATTATACATTATTCTCCTATCGGCGGAGATGCGCGTCGCGGATCGTGACGCGCCGACCGACGCAACGCGGGTGAACCGGCCCGCCGCCGCCGCGGACGTGGGGTCTCGGCCTCGGCTATTATCGATGTTTATCCGCTGCAATGCCGCCAAAATCGTTTCGCAGGAGAAAGCCGCGAGTATAAAATAATATTATTATCGTAGCGCCCGTATGGGTATATTTTGCACGCGCCAACAAATAACGAGTGTGTGGTGCCCCCCCCTCCCTCCCGGCCACGATCGTTTGTACCTACGCGTAATATCCTATACATGCGTATATATCGTTTTATTATTATCGTCTATATTAATATTATGACTGTACATATTGAGGACAAAAAATTTAATATTATTATTATAAATGTATGAATCGCAAGAGTGAGATGCGCGATGACTGAGAGTTCAAATAATATGAAATAGGTATACCGTAAACTATGTACCTACCTATTTAGTTAAAGTGGTCTATCGTATATGGCTCTTGTCGTGCCCTCGTCGCCTCCGGATCATCGATTGATCTATTAAAATATTTATATTTGATGCTATATAATATTATATTACCGATATAATATATGTGTGTGTGTGTGTGTGTGTGTGTGTGTGTAATATACTAATATGTTTGTATTAAAATTCCAAAAAACAAGTGTCGATGTAAGTCTAGGCGGACTAGGGACAAACTAGGATTTACTTAGAAATAGTTTCGGGTAAAGAAATTAAAATTGTTTGAAGCTATTTTATGATTTGGTATAGTCTATAGATTATAATATATTATAACAGTTTGTATATTTTCCCCACATGTTATGACTCAATGGAGTAGATCAAAATTCAAAGCTATTGGTTTCGCCCATCTCTAAATATTATATTAAATTATATTAAGCATATTGTACCAGTAAGGCGGCGTGCAACCGTAGTCGTGTGTTACTTTATCGTTAGGTATTGTAATAATACAAGTATATATTTTATTTAAGTGACGGTATTTTTTATACGACTTTATTACGACACCCTTGTACTCGGTGTTGTATTATATACCTTGGTACTATATACAGTGGTTGTGAATGTAAGTCCGTCAGACAACGTTTCTATAGCTGTTTTCTGCGGTGCATAATATACTTTTATTATAGGTACCTAGGTATATAATATATTGTATATAGTATGTTTAACATTAAATGTTATAATATATTGGCTGGTCGTGTTTGTTACTTTTTTTTAACTGTTAACCAAACGAGATTTTAGAGAAATTATTACAATATTATGGATTTAACTTTTACTAATTGATTATAACCGAACAACAAATTAGGCCACTGTTCGCATTTCTTCATTTCTTCATTTCAATCTTTTATTATTATTTCTATTTTCTTACCAAACAAAATTGTGACACTCACCAATTATCGCAGCATTATAAGCTTATAACTCAAACAGAATTTTGGACTCAATGTATATTATAATATTATATTTAAATATAAAATTGATTGTTTATCGGTAAAATTTTACTACATTCTTACATTTGGTTTTTTTTTCGTTGTTTTGATTTCCGGTTTTATACTAGTATATATTAGTACATAACAAAACAACGCAATATATTATAATCGTATATAGAAAAATAAACATTTATTGAACTACGTTTGCTCATCACGATAGTGTCATGTCCCATGTATGTGAAACGCAAATGAAAATTATTACCTATTGTAGCTAATAAAATACCTCAAACTCTAAGGTATCTAAGACTAGCTGTGTTCGTCTGAAGTTCAAAATATAAGTAAAGAGTAAAAATTAAAACTAGTTATCGATTCTCTAATCCCTGTAACTAAGTATATTGTTTCATTTTGTCCATTTTAGAGTCATAATTACTTTCTAAAAACCTTTTAAAACTTAAGCATTACGCCTATTGTATACGTGGTGCAAGAGCGTGAGTGTGTGTGAGTGTGTGTGTGGGCCTATTGCCTATATTCTATTTATACGATTGTCTCGCTTGTAACATACAATATTATAATATTATGCGCACTAAATATTATAATAATGCGTATTACATATTATTATTATTATTATTACCATTCCGATTGTTTTCCGCTTTGGGCGGGTACGCTGTATATTATTACTGCAACTATTGTCATCGTTTTCGGTATTTCTCCGCCGGTCGTTGGCTGCAAGTATAAAATAGTGGCGTACACTGCAGTATATTCAGAACATGGACTATAGTCTATAGGTACGTTTTGAAAAACGTCAACGAGGATCTGACCTAAAACCCAGTACCGTGTGTACCCGATGACTAGTTTCAATTTCTATTGCAAACTCGCACGTGATTCATAAAGTTTCACCGAATGAAAACGAACAATGTATATATATATTACAAAAAATAAAAATAAAAAAAATTGCTATGAAAAAAAATAATGAATGGAAAGGAATACTCAGCTATTCCTGTTTTGTGGAAGTGCACTTTTTTTATTCATATACAATATACAGGTACTAGTAGTCGCTAGTCCTACATACGTGCCACGCTGCTTCAACTCTTTCACGACGAATGTGTGTCACATTGAATATCAATCGCGTTCCGTCATGATGATGGAAACTGTATCGTTTTTCGACTCTATTTAGAGCCGCGGGGTTTCGGTTTCAATAGACCGGCACAGATACATCGAAAACCGCAGGTATCGTTGCCTATGATACCCATACCCATTAGTTTCGCGTTCAAAACCTGTCTATCTCACGTCTCAATGGTTTTGGAGCCGATATAGTATAGGTGCTGCAGATAGAATTCTATTAAAGAGGTTGTACGCAATATCGCAATACGGTGGTCTCGGGCATTCGTATTTTGCATTGCAGTGAATAGAATTAGAATATATTGATTATATTTACCACGATATCGTTTTCTCGGCTGTTTTAAAAATGTGTCTGACGAAATTTTATGATATCGTCCATAATAGTTTATTCATGCAATCATTACCTATGTACCTATATTTCAAACCGCAGATTATTTACAATTTATATCATTGATTTGTTGTAGGATGGGAGCTCAAAGGACTACATTGTTACAAGTTTTTCAGCATAAAGCATTCATGGGAAAACGCAGCCCAACTGTGTAACAGGTATTTATTTTTGACCAAACAAGAATTTTAAGTATGAATGATTCTTTAACTAACACATTTGTATCCTGTTGTATAGGTATGGCAGTGATTTAGTATTGATTGAGTCATACACGGAAAATAACTACACTGCGTCATTGGCGAGGAGAAGTCTAGGGCCAGTGGATAGAAACAACCAGAAATATTGGTTGGGATTGGCTTCGTTAGACGATCTTCGAACAAATACTTTAGAATACGCTGGTGGAGTTTTAGTGTCACAATATTCCGGTAAATTTCAGAAATAAAATAACACTAGTTGATATTTATGAACCACGTTTTTAAATTTTTAATACCGATTTAGGATTTTGGTCACTGTCTCAACCCGATCCATCATCTGGAGAATGCGTTGACGTGACTGTGACTGATGAACAACAGTCGTGGGAGTTGCAAACGTGCGAATCTCTATTGCCATTTTTGTGCAGAGCTAATGCTTGTCCAACAGGTTAGATTTCTGGACAGTTAAATTTTAACGTAATTTTATTTTCACGCAATTGCAATTTGTTATTTAGGCTCGTTTCACTGCTCAAATGGGCGTTGCATTAATTCAGCATTCAAATGTGACAAGCAGAATGATTGTGGTGACTGGTCAGATGAACTGGATTGCTCTTCAAACTGCCACTATTATATGGCCAACAGCGGTGACGTAGTTGAATCTCCCAATTACCCGCATAAATATGAAGCCCTATCTAATTGTAAATGGACATTGGAAGGCCCACAAGGCCACAATATATTATTACAGGTTTGAATAAAATTATTTAAAAATATATATGTATGAACATTTTTTTCTAATATATTTTTACTATTAGTTCCAAGAATTTGAAACGGAGAAATCATTTGATACTGTACAAATTCTCGTCGGTGGTCGTACTGAAGATAAGGCGGTTAATTTAGCAACCCTTTCTGGAAAAATGGACTTGAGTAACAAAATGTTTGTGTCGGCTTCTAATTTCATGATAGTCAAATTTAGCTCAGATGCTTCAGTAGAACGTAAAGGCTTCAGGTAAACATTGCAATTTCTTAAATTAAATTTATTACAAAAATATTACATGTTAAAATTTATTTTAAAGGGCTTCGTGGAAAACAGAACCGCAAGTATGTGGTGGTAATTTAAGAGCAACAACACAACCACAACCTTTGACTTCACCCGGATTTCCTAATAATTATCCTGGTGGTTTGGAATGCTTGTACACCATCACTGCTCAAGCTGGAAGAATTATTACTCTCGAGGTATTATTTTATTTTTTGTTAAAATCATTTTTAATTTTTAATTATATAAAATATCAAATTTTAGATTGAAGATTTAGAATTACAACAAAACAGAGACTTTGTATTGATTAGAGATGGAGATTCACCAAAGAGTCAACCAATTGGGCGTTTAACAGGATCGTTGGAAAACAATCCCAGGTTATTAATGTCTACCGGAAACCAAATGTATTTATACTTCAAAACAAGTTTGGGTGACAGCAAAAAAGGGTTCAAAATTAAGTACTCACAAGGTTGTAAAGCCACTATAACCGCTGCTAATGGAACAATTGCTTCACCTACTTTTGGTTTATCAAATTACCCAAGCAATTTAGAATGTCTCATTAAAATCAAGAATCCAACTATGAGTCCATTATCACTGAAATTTGATTCTTTTGTCTTACATCAATCTGATTATGTACAAGTTTATGATGGAGCAAGTACTAGTGGACTAAGACTTCATCCAAATAATGGCTTTACTGGAAGTACTCCTCCTAAGATTACACTTACAGCGGCTAGCGGAGAGATGTTAGTACGATTTGTAACAGATGCATTACACAATCAAAAAGGATGGCATGCAACGTTCTCAGCTGGTAAGATTTAATTAAATTTTTTTTTTGTAAAATATTTTTTATTTAATTTATATTCGTAGATTGTCCAACCTTGAAGCCTGGTGAAGGAGCATTAGAATCAAACAGAGATACTGCTTTTGGAACAACTGTTACCTTCTCATGTCCTGTAGGACAAGAGTTTGCCACAGGGAAATCAAAAATTACGACTGAATGTTTAATTAGTGGTAATTGGTCTGTTTCGTACATCCCAAAATGTCAAGGTAAATCAAATATTATCAAATAAAAAGTTTATACTTACTAATATAATTTTCTATATTATAGAGGTGTATTGTGGTCCCGTTCCACAAATCGATAATGGATTTTCAACTGGTTCAACTAATGTTACTTATCGTGGTCAAGCAATGTATCAGTGTTATGCAGGATTTGCCTTCCCATCCAACGAGCCAATCGAAAAAGTGTCGTGCCTTGCAGATGGGCGGTGGGAAAGATTACCAACATGTCTAGGTAAGGGAACAAATATTAATTTTGTATGTGTGAACAAATTTTTCTAATCGTTCATTTAAAAAATGTTAAGCTTCTCAATGTCCACCACTTCCGGAAACACCACATGCCAATTTTACGGTTTTAAACGGTGGTGGACGAAGTTATGGGACCATAGTGAGGTTCCAGTGCGAGTCAGGATATGTTCGGTCAGGACATCCTGTAGTACTTTGTATGAGTAATGGAACTTGGTCAAGTGGAGTTCCAGTCTGTTCTCGTAAGCTTTATTATACTTGACACAATAACAGAGATTTGAGTGTTTGATTGTACGTTGTAGGTGCTGAGTGTCTTGTGCTTCCTGAAATCCATAACGGATTCGTTATTGATCAAACTCGTAAATACTTGTTTGGAGATGAAGCTCGTGTACAATGTCATCGGGGATTCAAACTAACTGGTGGATCATCGATAATAAAATGTGGAGCAAACCAAACTTTTTCTAATGTACCTAAATGTGAAGGTAAATTTAATTTTTTTTTAATTTTTACACGATTCATGCATTATTATTATTTTAATAATTCGTTATATTGTATTTTTTTAATTAGATGTAAACGAGTGTGCTGCTAGTCAATGTGATTTGTCATCGACAGAATGTGTCAATAACTTAGGTGGTTTCCACTGCCGATGCAAGACTGGTTTCGCACCCACAATGGAATGTAGACCCGTTGGAGATCTTGGTTTGATTAGTGGAGGAATTTCAGACGATTCTATCACTGTTTCTGGATCTGAACCTTCATTTACCAAAGAAGTAGATCTTATATTTTTTTTGTTAAAATAATGTGTAAATTTATATAAAAATTATTCTTGTGTGTTTAGATGATGAGATTAAATACCATGCGTGGATGGTGTGGCACGAATGTTGAACCTGGTGACAACTGGGTCTTAATTGATTTAAAAGCACCAACAGTAATAAGAGGCTTTAGATCACAAGGTGTAATGAGAGGGTCTAACAAAATTGCATTCTCCTCTGCTATAAGGATTCAATATTCAAATAATTTGACGGATGTGTTCAGGGATTACACTAATCCCGATGGTACGCCAGTGGAATTCCGCATTTTAGAACCTAGTTTGTCAGTGCTCAATTTCCCAATGCCCATTGAAGCTCAATATATTAAACTGAAAATACAAGACTACGTCGTTGCTCCTTGTTTAAAACTTGAGTTAGTCGGTTGTACCAGATTAGATTGTGTTGACATAAATGAATGTTCAGTTAATAATGGCGGATGCCAGCAAAAATGTATTAATAGTCCTGGAAGTTATGCATGTTCCTGTAATATTGGATATGAACTGTATGTAAAGAACGGAACTGCTGGATTTGTAATTAATGAATTTGAATCTGGAGAAAGAGATGGTGACGTATACCAAAGAAATAAGACCTGTGTTCCAGTTATGTGTCCCAATTTACAAGCACCTGAAAATGGTGTGGTTCTTTCGACAAAAGAATCATATCATTTTGGAGATTTAGTGAACTTCCAGTGCAAATTTGGATACGTGATGGCTGGATCAGCATCTCTTTTATGTACATCCACTGGAGCATGGAATGGAACAGTACCCCAATGTCAATGTAATTTAAAATTAACATTGATATTTTATATCTATATAAGATAACTGTGTGTAAAATGCTTATGAATTTTTACAGTTGCAAAATGTGTATCTCTTCCTGATGATAAGATTGAAGGTCTTAAAGTAAGTCGATTTGAAAAAGATGCAGTACTCGTGCCATTCAAAGAAAATGTTACGTTAAAATGTGAAAACCCAGGACGAACACTTCGAGGAACTGCAACTTCTGGCTTTAGACAATGTGTTTATGATCCAAAACCAGTAAGTCTAAATTAAATATTTTATAATTATTAAAACAACTGTATTTTATTTTAAAATTTTTAAAGGGTTTCCCCGAGTATTGGCTATCTGGAGCAACTCCATCATGTCCAAGAGTAGATTGTGGTGTACCAATGCCTACAGCTGGGGCTGAGTATGGAAATTTCAAAGATACGAGATATCAATCATCTTTCTTCTTTGGTTGTCAAGATACATTTAAACTTGCTGGGCAGACCGATAAGAACGATAATGTAGTGCGTTGTCAAGCTAACGGTGTTTGGGATTTCGGAGATTTAAGGTGTGAAGGTCCCGTATGTCAAGACCCTGGAAGACCTACAGATGGTTATCAAGTAGCCACTAGCTATGAACAAGGCTCTGAAGTACAATTTGGCTGTAATAAACCAGGCTACATATTAATTAATCCAAGGCCTATTACATGTATCCGAGAGCCTGAGTGTAAGGTTATTAAACCATTAGGTTTGACTTCTGGTAGAATTCCAGATTCAGCTATTAATGCAACATCAGAAAGGTAAAAATATCTTTAATTAATTATTTTTTTTTAAATAAAAGCTCATCAAATTGTGTTTTTAGGCCAAATTATGAAGCTCGTAACATTCGTTTGAATTCAGTTACTGGTTGGTGTGGTAAGCAAGAAGCATTTACATATGTCAGTGTAGACTTGGGACAAGTATATCGAGTCAAGGTACATATTATATAAATATATTTTAAGTTTATAAATAAATAATTAGACATTAATATAAAAACTTTATTTTAGGCTATCCTTGTAAAAGGAGTAGTTACTAATGATATCGTAGGACGTCCAACCGAAATTCGCTTCTTTTACAAACAAGAAGAAAAAGAAAATTTCGTTGTATACTTCCCAAATTTCAATTTAACAATGAGAGATCCTGGAAACTTTGGTGAACTGGCTATGATTACTTTACCGAAATATGTGCAAGCACGATTTGTCATTTTAGGTATGTTTAACATTTTATTATTAATTAATAACATAATCGGTATCAAATGTAGATATATCAAATATATTAATTCTATGAACAATTTTAGGAATCGTTAGCTATATGGATAATGCTTGTTTGAAATTTGAATTGATGGGTTGTGAAGAACCAAAAGTTGAACCTTTATTAGGTTTTGACTATGGTCATTCACCATGCGTCGGTAAGTTTTATAAACAAAAACATATATTATTTAAAATAAAAGTAAAAATACTAAAATAAAAAATATTTTAGATAACGAACCTCCGGTATTCCAAAATTGTCCGACTCAACCGATTATAGTACGTCGGGGGCCTAATGGAATAGAACCAGTTAATATGACAGAACCAGTGCCAGTTGACAACAGTGGTAGCATTGCAAGACTTGAAGTAAAACCACAAAGTTTTAAATTACCATTCTATACATTCCAAGACACAGCAGTAAAATACGTTGCATTTGATTTTGACGGAAATGTAGCCATCTGTGAAATAAACATCACAGTTACAGGTAGAGCTCAATAAATAATACTAAAACTCAATTACTATATTTATAACGTTTTATACTTATTCTTAGATGAAACCCCACCACAATTGAGCTGCCCGCAGAGTTACGTCATTGAATTAGTGAACAAACAAGACAATTATGTAGTAAACTTTAATGAGACTCGTAGACGAATTAATGTATCAGACGCTTCTGGTGAAGTCACGCTTACATTTGACCCAGACCGAGCTTCGATTGCTATTGGAGACTTTGAAAATGTAACAGTTACAGCGGCTGATAAATTTGGAAACAAGGCTACTTGTTATTTCCAGGTAAAATTTCCCATAACATTAAGTTTAAAAAAAAACAAATGTATACATTTTGCATCTTATATTAAAAATCCCTTATTTATTATTATACCTATATGAATTGTAGGTTTCCGTACAAGCAACTCCTTGTGTTGATTGGGATCTTAAACCACCATCAAATGGAGCATTAAATTGTCTGCCGTCTGATGACAGTGGTTTGGAGTGTATAGCTACTTGCAAAGCTGGATTTAGATTTACTGACGGCCAACCAACAAAATCATTTACTTGTGAACAAAGAAGTCTATGGTCACCATCCTCTGTTGTACCAGATTGTGTATCTGAAGACACACATCAAGCTGATTACCACGTAGTGCCATCTGTAACTTATCGTGCTAATGGAGTAGTCCCGTCTTTATGTTTAAGACAATACGCTGACATTTTAAGCCAACATTATGGACCTCTTAATGATATTTTGACAGAGAGATGTTCTGCTGTTAAAGTCAACATGAATGTATCATTCATTGATACTAAACCACAACTATTAGATGAAAACTTAGTACAGGTATGATAGTTAATCTAATCAATGTATTAATCTGTACCTATATTATCATGTAAATTATTTGTATAAAAATAAAAATAAAAATAATATTAAATGTATAATATGTTTCTTTTCTTTTCAGATTGATTTTGTATTAGGTGTTCTGCCAGAAGTTAGACAGCCTCAATTATACGATTTCTGTGGGTCGACTTTGAATTTAGTTTTCGATCTTAGTGTTTCATATGCTAGTGCTGCTATAGAACCACTGTTGAATATATCAGCAGTAGCTAATCAATGTCCTCCTTTGAAGGCTCTCAGATCATCCGTATCTAAAGGATTCACTTGTAATATTGGGGAAGTACTTAATATGGACACTAATCAAGTGCCTCGATGCTGTAAGAAATAATTATTTACTATATTAAGATATGAATCGAGCTTATCTCACTTATGTAATTTTAGTGCATTGCCCGGCTGGAACGTATGCTGGAATCAAACAAACATCGTGTATGCCATGTGCTCGTGGGTATTACCAAGATACAGCTAGACAAGGCGCTTGTATGAAATGTCCTAATGGAACATACACTAAGGAATTAGGTTCAAAAAGTTTGAAAGACTGTATTCCTGTGTGCGGATATGGAACTTATTCACCGACAGGTCTTGTTCCTTGTCTCGAATGTTCTAGAAATAGTTATACATCAGAACCACCTACCTCTGGTTTCAAGGAATGTGTATCATGTCCACCTAACATGTTTACATACCAACCTTCTGCTCCGAACAAAGATTTTTGCAGAGGTATTAATTTTTGTCATAATTCATGTACACATGATAATACATTTAATGTTACAGCTAAATGTCCTCCTGGCCAATATTCAGAAACTGGTTTAGCACCCTGCTCACCATGTCCTCCAAACCACTATCAAGCGGGAAGTGGACAAACTGTGTGTTTGGGATGTCCTACAAATACAAAAACCAAAGGCCCAGGAGCTGCAGGACGAGATGAATGTCAATCTATCGTATGCACTGAGAGCTCATGTTTACACGGTGGACTTTGTGTACCTCTCGGCCATGGAATACAATGTTTCTGTCCCGCTGGATTTTCAGGAAAGCGTTGTGAAATCGACATAGACGAATGTGCTTCTCAGCCATGTTTCAATGGAGGTTCATGTATAGACCTTCCTCAAGGTTACCGTTGCCAGTGCAAAAATGGATTTAGTGGAATAAACTGTCAAGAAGAGAAATCTGACTGTAAGAACGATACATGTCCCGAGAGAGCAATGTGCAAAGATGAACCAGGGTTAGGCAACTTTACTTGTCTTTGTCGCAGTGGGTACACAGGACAAAATTGTGATATGACGGTTAGTTATAAAAAAAAACTTATAATTTAATAAGATTTAAAAAATACTATGTTGTTTAATTATTTATAGATTGACCCTTGCATGGAAACAATAAACCCATGTAAGAACTCGGCTACTTGTACAGCATTGAAACAAGGTAGATACAAATGTGAATGTAAGCCTGGTTGGGAAGGTGAACATTGTGATGTAAACATCGATGACTGCGCAGAACGACCATGCCTTTTAGGAGCTGCTTGTACAGATCTCATTAACGATTTCAAGTGTGCATGCCCACCAGGTTTTACAGGCAAACGCTGTGAAACAAAAATTGAAATATGCGCTGCTAACCCATGTCAAAATGGTGTGTGCGTTGATAGATTGTTCAGTCATCAATGTGTATGTCATCCGGGATGGACTGGTGCTGCTTGTGAAATCAACATTGATGATTGTGCAAGTAACCCGTGTGGAAACGATGGAGAATGTACAGACATGGTGAATGGTTATTCTTGTACTTGTGACGTTGGTTACACCGGTAAAAGATGTCAACATTTGATCGATGATTGTGCTTCGGGACCATGTCAAAATGGAGGATCGTGTGTTGACATGTTGGACGGATTTATGTGTCGCTGTAGACCGGGTTACTTAGGTCTTCAATGTGAAGCTGGAATTGACGAATGTCTAAGCGATCCCTGCAGTCCCGAAGGTACTGAACAATGCTTAGATTTGGACAACAATTACAAGTGTGTATGCCACCCTGGATACGCCGGGTATATGTGTGAAAAGAACATTGATGATTGCGCTTCTTCACCATGCATGAACAATGGTAAATGTTACGATGGTGTCAATACGTTCTCCTGTCAATGTCCACCTGGCTGGACCGGAAAACGATGCGAAATCGATTTAAGCTCGTGCCAGAGTAAGCCATGTTACAACGACGCGACGTGTATTAACTTGTTCCAAGACTATTTCTGCGTGTAAGTATACATATTTTAGTATACTTATATAAACAAAAAAATATATAAAATTGTTCTACGGGGATGTTTTATATTTTACCGTGTTTTTTAGATGTCCATCGGGAACTGACGGAAAGCAATGCGAGACTGCACCAGAACGTTGTATTGGTAATCCATGTATGCATGGAGGTAGATGTCAAGATTTTGGATCTGGATTGAATTGCACGTGTCCAAGTGATTACGATGGAATTGGTTGCCAATATGAGTTTGATGCTTGTCAAGCTAACACATGTAAAAATGGAGCGACATGTATTGATAACGGGCCGGGGTACAAGTGCATCTGTCCACCTGGATTTATGGGCAAAAATTGTGATGAAGATATAGTTGACTGCAAAGAAAACTCATGTCCACCTACAGCTACTTGTATTGACCTTACCAATAAGTTCTATTGCCAGTGTCCGTTTAATTTGACGGGAGATGATTGCAGAAAAAGTAAATCACAATGCATGCTCAGAAAATGGTCAAAACCGATTTTAAATGTTAAATTTATATTTCAGCAATCCAAGTTGATTACGATTTTAGTTTCCCAGAAGAGACATTAAGTAGTGCTGCTTTAACAGTTCCATTCCAATTCACGGGAGCTAGAGATAGTTTCACTATTGCGATGTGGGTTCAATATGCACAAAAAGACGAACCCGGAATATTCTTCACACTTTACAGTGTCACGTTAGTTTAACTAAATAATAATCAATAGTATGAATTTATGTAAAATATAATTTTTTTTAAATTGTTTTTAGGTCTCCCCATGTAGTACAGGGTCAACGAGTTCTTATACAGGCTCACTCTAGTGGGGTTGAGGTATCAATATTCCCGGAACTTCAAGATGTATTTTTGGCTTTCCATGAATACACTACTATTAACGATGGTCAGTGGCATCACATTGCTATCGTGTGGAATCAAGGTACATTAACTTTGATCACCGAAGGATTAATCGCAAGTAAAATGGAAGGTTACGGAACGGGAAGAAAGTTACCAGAGTTGTGAGTTAAATTATATATTCATTTATAATAAACATATTTTATAATTTTTTTTTCTGTTACAGTGGTTGGGCTGTGTTAGGAAAGCCAAGGATGGACAGAAAGACATTTACAGAAGCTGGTTTTAAGGGTCAGCTGAACAAAGTACAAGTTTGGGGACGTGCTCTTGATGTCACTAATGAAGTGCAGAAACAAGTGCGTGATTGTAGAACCGAACCAGTACTTTACCAAGGATTAGTTCTCACGTGGGCAGGTTTTGACGATATCCAAGGGGGTGTTGAAAGAATTGTTCCTTCGAAGTGCAGTCAACACTCTTGCCCAGTTGGATACACAGGACCGAACTGCGAACAGCTTCAAGTCGATAAAAAACCACCTCAAGTTGAATATTGTCCAGGTGATCTCTGGGTAATAGCGAAAAATGGATCAGCGGTTGTCAATTGGGATGAACCGAGATTTACTGATAACGTTGGAGTTGTAAGAGTTGAGGAAAAGAACGGTCATAAGCCTGGCCAAACACTTCTATGGGGAACTTATCGTATCGCATATGTAGCATTTGACGAAGTTGGTAATGCTGCAGTATGCTCTTTCAGAGTGTACGTTCTGTGTAAGTAAAGTTTTAACTAGCGTTTTCTAAAAAGATTTTACCCACAAATAACGTTGTATATATATTGTTTGGTTTCAGCTGAATTTTGCCCAACGCTGGCAGATCCTATTGGTGGAAAGCAACAATGCAAAGACTGGGGTTCCGGTGGACAATTCAAAGTGTGTGAAATCAGTTGTAATCCGGGATTAAGGTTCTCACAAGAAGTTCCGAAATTCTACACATGTGGCGCTGAAGGTTTCTGGAGACCCACCATAGATCCGGCTTACCCTACAATATATCCTGCATGTTCAGCATCTAAACCAGCTCAACGAGTGTTCAAGGTTGACATGAAATTCCCTACGTCAGTATTATGTAACGAAGCGGGACAAGGAGTGTTGAGACAAAAGGTCCGAAATGCAATAAATACGTTGAACAGAGACTGGAACCTCTGTTCATATTCTATTAAAGGAACACGCGAGTGCAAAGATTTGAACATTGACGTGAAATGCGATCATCGATCTTCTAGGCCAACGAGAAATGTATCTGCATACGACGAATATGAATCTGCTATCGTAATAAGGTAAAATTGAATGCTGTTCTTATTAGAAGTTTTGATATACGAATAATTATATGTAAAATTTGTTCAAATTCATTACTTGTAAATTAAAAGATGATTGTGTTCAATATTTTAGAGAGAAGAGGCAAGCCAGTGACACATACTCAGTACAGATTTCGTTCCCAGCTATCAAGTAAGTAGTATTCATCGGTTTAATCAGTGGTGCATATTACTAGTATTGTAAGTTTGAGTACTAACACTTTGTTGTTTTCAGTGATCCCGTGGTCAACAGCAACTCAAACCAAAGAGCAAACATTCAAAGATTATTGGAGAAACTCATATTAGAAGAAGATCAATTTGACGTACATGACATACTACCGAACACCGTCCCGGACCCAGCTTCTCTGAACTTGGAATCCGATTACGCTTGTCCCATTGGCGAAGTAGTCATGGCACCAGACTGCGGTAAGACACCTCTATGAACATTATATATTGTTATTGATATAGTTTAAATTATATATGACAACCTTTTCACGTGCATTTCGTTTTACAGTTCCGTGTTCTGTGGGAAGTTACTTCGAAAAGGAAACGAAAAAATGCGTACCATGTGCGGTGGGTTCGTACCAAAGCGAATCCGGTCAGTTACAGTGTTCAGTGTGCCCAGCAATCGCGGGAAGGCAAGGTGTGACCGTGTCGACTGGTGCTAGGTCGGCGTCCCACTGCAAAGAAAGGTGTCCAGCAGGCAAGTACTACGACGACGAAGCCGGTCTGTGCAGAAGTTGCGGTTACGGTTTTTACCAGCCGTCGGAAGGCAGTTTCAAATGTCTTCTGTGTGGCCTCGGTAAGACTACGCGGACCACGGAAGCAGTGTCCCGAGAGGTTAGTCACACGACCATAGTATTATATTATTATCTTATTATTATAAGACGTAAAAAAGACACGCACCTTGTCATGTTGTCTGATTGCTGTTTTATTGCAGGAATGCCGAGATGAATGTGCTGACGGCATGCACTTGGGCATGGAAGGGGAATGCGAACCGTGTCCGAGGGGTACTTACCGAACTCAAGGCGTCGAACCGGCATGTCAACAATGTCCCGCCGGTAGAACCACCAAGCAATCTGGAGCTTCCAGCATTGAGGAATGCTCGTTGCCAGTCTGCGTTCCAGGTAATAAAATGTCACCTACTCAATAATCATAGTATAATATCAGCGTTTTACTGATCCATCTGACCGCGAGTGATAACGTTTTTGCAGGCACATATTTGAACGCGACCCAGAACAGTTGCATCTCGTGCAAGAAGGGCACTTATCAACCGGCCACGCAGCAGACCAACTGTTTGCCGTGTCCACCAAACATGAGCACTAAGACCATGGCTGCTGTAAGTATATTATACTAAACTCGAAATCACCGCAAGTGTGGTATCTGTCAGGTTCTGTTAGGTATGGTAAATAATAATAATCACGACGTTTGTCGCAGACGAGCAAGTCCGAATGTTGGAACCCGTGCGAGGCGAACGTAGCGGGCAAGCACTGCGACGTTAACGCCGACTGTCTGCTGATACCAGAGACGTCAGACTTCAAGTGCGAATGCCGTCCCGGGTTCAACGGAACTGGTAAGGTGTGTAAAGACGTGTGCGACGGCTACTGCGAGAACAAGGGAACGTGCGTCAAGGACCTGCGTGGTCAACCGTCATGCCGCTGCGTCGGCTCGTTCATCGGGCCCCACTGCGAGGACAAGTCCGACTTCGCGTACATCGCTGGTGGCATCGCGGCCACCGTCGTGTTCCTCATCGTCATCGCACTGTTTGTGTGGATGATCTGCGCTCGATCGGAGCGCGTCAAGGAGCCCAAGAAGCTGATGGCCCAGACCAATGATCAGACCGGGTCCCAGGTAAACTTCTACTATGGCGCTGCGCCGTACGCTGAGTCCATAGCGCCGTCCCACCACTCCACGTATGCGCATTACTACGACGACGAGGAGGACGGCTGGGAGATGCCCAACTTCTACAACGAGACGTACATGAAAGGTAATTATATTTTCGGCAAAAACAATTTTTTAGAATATCCATGTATTTGTTTTTATTACAATCATAGTGGTAGTGTATATAGTACCATCATAGCATATTTGTCATATGAAATCTCTGTGGTTAGATTAATGTAATAAATTTTAAACGACATTTGTGTGTTCGCAGAGGGTCTGCACAACGGCAAGATGAACAGCCTGGCCAGGTCAAACGCCAGCATTTACGGTAACAAAGAAGACTTATACGACAGACTCAAGAGGCACGCTTACAACGGCAAGAAAGGCGAGTAGTGTGAAATTGTATTACCTTGTATTATGCTCCGTTGCACGATATTGAATAGCCTATTTATAAATGCCTCGTGTCCCTAAGTTTATTACAGAAATTCATTACCTATAAAAAAATGTGTTTTCTCAAATTATGACATTCTATACTTACACAGAATCCTTGATTGTTTCGTTGTAATGTTGTATACAATTTATATAGTAGTTATTACAACTTTTAATATTTTTTGGTTTTCTTAAGTTACGATTGTACCTTACACAGTTCTTGGTCAGGTTTATTCGGTGGATATTGAGTATCTGTAGACTAGAAATAAATTACAGTACACAATGGGTGGGGGGGGGGGGTTATCCCCACGCCACAAGCCCCAACAAGCTCATAGTTCTACAAAATTGTATATTGTTAAAAACAAAATTACGAAAAAAGATGTTTTCTGAAAATTATGACTTAGCCGCCAACCAAGTCTCTAAGCCAGCACTGAGTACTCACCTACACACAATGTGAGGGAGTGCTACGGAGTTCCAATTCATAACAATAATTGTGAATTTCGTTTGACCTGTGTCTCTTATTCTTGTTTACAGATAAAAGCGATACCGAAAGCGAATGCCAGTGAATAGACTACGAATAATAATTAGTTGCTCAAAAGTAAAAAAAAAATAATAAATATAAATATATAATTTTATACTACAATAATTCGTACGAGTCGGGCGAACGTGTGGTTCGCGGTCGAGAAATCAAAACCAAACGGAGTGCGTTGTCTATTTGAATCTGTCAAACTCCAGGAATGACTATTGGCCTACACCCGACTTTTCCTCAAGACAATACGAACCTAATTATTTATAACTTAATATAGAAATTTAGTGTCATAATATTATGTACGCGATGGTTTTGTATGTATTGTGTAAATAGATATAAATATAATTGTTATTATTTTTAACAAATCCTAATGCATTCAAACATTAGCGTATAGGAATAAGAGACTATTGGCTCATAAACCAAATTTGTACAGTTTAGACGATTTTTATTATTTACAATTTTTAAGTGTCATTATTCAATCATTTTTTATCGTAGCTTGTAAGACAAAAAATAAATAATTTATTTGTTTTAGATATATACTTTTTTTACCATCAAATAAACAACAAAATAAAGTATAAATATATTTAATATGCATTTTTCAGTATAATATATTAAGTATTTTAAAATTTCATATTAACATTTATTTAATATTATTTTTATTGACTAATAGGTAATAAAAATAAATATTTCCGGACTATTTTTTAAAAGAATAAACGATCCACAAAAAGGAACTTACCTTAGTTGAATATTCTCATCAGATAAAATAGTTAAGTTATAATATTAACTATACATAATAACATTATATATTTATATTATTATATATAATTATACTATGTTTGATCAATGATGTATACAACTATGTAAGTGCTAAGTATGTAACGTGCAATCATAATTCATAGATGATAGATGCGAGATTGAGATTTAATACTTAGATAAGCGTTTGGTGTATACTGTATCACACCAAAAACACTTCGTTATAACTCCGTGTAAAAAAAAAAGCTAAGTTAAAAAATTAAATAAATTTAGTAGTGATTAAATCTATCTATATGGATAATATGGAAACTAAGTAAAATACCATTTTATAATATTACAAATACCTATGATGACAAATAAGATTAATTGTAATGTTAAATACTTAGTCAACATATTGTTTATACATTATATTAATTACGAAAAATATTATAGTGGTTACTTATTTGTATTTATTTAAGTATACTTATAACTTCTACATCCTGCCAAATAGTTAAGCAATATGTTGACTAAGTATTTAGCATTACAATTGATCTTATTTGTCATCATAGTTATTTGTAATATTATAAAGTGACATTTTACTTAGTTTCCATATTATATCACGTCTTTTAGAGATTTAATTATTACTAAATTTATTTATTTTTTTAACTTAGCTTTTTTCGTTGGCCTCCTGTTATTATATCTTTTTTTCTATTTTAGTTTTTTTTTTCTCAAACTAAAATGTAAACATCTTTTCCACTACAAGGCCAGAGTTCCATACTTATAGACATATCGTTACATCTAACCCATATTTTATTATTATGTTTAATAATTAATTTGTAATGGGCTTGAGACTTGAGTTATAGATGGATCATGATGGCAAATCACAGAATTAAGAGCATATGATTTGCCATCGAACTTAATCGTTGCCACGGGTAATAAATTTATCACCAGATTGTTTATTTTATTATTAAAATTGTTCCAAGTTTTCACCATAATAATATAATACCATCGCGCTGGATCACGAATTCACTAAACAGTAAACAATCACAGTCGTTAGCAATACACAAAATGGTTGCCAGCGACCGACATCTGAGAGACCACGCCGCCGCCGTAGAGTAGTGGGGATGGATAAATTTATGATATTTTCGTTCCGAACGCAAAATCGGTCTTAAAAGTACTTGGTCATTTTTGCTTATAAGTTATAACTTAAAAACCATCTAACCAATCTGCTAGCGAGTTCCTCTGTTCCCATCTGCACAATATTTCTGATCGATTGATACCTTATACGACTTTATAATACGTTCAGCCGTTTGCCCTGTAGAGCTTGACAATGGATTGACATAAATTAAGACGGTTTTTCAATGGCAAGACTCTGACTCCTGTTATTATACGTTAGTGGCTACTCCGCTATTTTTTTTACTTAGCCTGGCGCCACTACCGTCGCGCAGGATATTACTCAGTGCATAATATGCCTACATACAACATTCAAATAATATTATCTTACTCACATTTTGAAGTGCTTGAAAATTAAAAATCCTTTCAGCAAACGCTTGTTGAAAAAATTATAATTAACAGATATACTTATAAGTATACCTAATACAAAACCGTCAAACATTTTTTGTTGTTGACTGATCTCAAACAACGTGATTGAATGGAAACTACATTTCTCAAAAATGTATTGTTTTATTTTTTATTGTTCTACTTTTCAACCGTGTTCAATTTTATTATATTTTTATAATCATGTAGCTAGGCTAGGCTGAATACCGGGAGTAGGACCTGGTTCAGGTCGTGCAGATAATAGTATATAAGTGTTGTAAGTAAACCGATTTTCGTAAAAAAAAAAAATAATAATTTATGAAAAAAAATAAAATCACAAAGACAAAGCGATGGCAATTTATTAACAGTAAGTTGTACTTATAAACAAAAAAATCATAGATTGACGTTTATTGTTTTGAAAAAAAATCAACTTTTTATTGAAAAGCAGTTCGTTCTACAAAACATAATCATATGTTCCAAGTACTGACGGACCACGGCTGCTTTCAACTCAGAGTGATCTGAGTGAATATGTTGACACGCGACTAGACCAGGGCCGCTACGGACATGCCCTCTGTTCTTCGCCGGTCCACACAGTGAGAGCTGATGTGCTCAATGATGTAGACGAGACTTTAGGAACTTTTGAGACTTTTGCAAGATGGTGGAGCCAAGAAGATGAGGTGAGTGCGAAACAGGCAGAGGAAGCTTAACGTACGGGACACGAGAGCGGCCGGCTCGCGAAGTGACAACTCACAACGTGATGTCCAGGGCGGCAGACTTCAATAGGCCCGTGAAGTTGTCAATGATCTAACCAACTGATTAAAATTTGCAAGGGGATGAGGTAGGGCACGTCCTACCTATTCTTATGTTGTGTTGGTAATCAATAATACAACTATATATTCTCAGGTTGCCCGGAGACTAGGCATACACACTAAGGTTTACTACGGAAAGTAGTCTCCTTTTGCCTGAGAATATGGTAAACCGTATTGTTATTGTAAACCTTGAACATATTAATTGAGAGTATCAACGTAATGCACAAGCAGTCCCGGCAGCGTCGTCGATACCACTTCAAAAAAAATAAAAAAAAAAGCCAGAAAATGAAATAAACGACGGCAATAATGGCTGCAGATAAATAATTAACAGAAAATACCATATATGTACATAGAAATTATTATAATATAGAAAATTATGCTTTATAAAATAAAACCATGTAATTAATACATATATCTAATAAGATTAATTTATAAATCATAACAATATAATATAACCGTCTTATCTAATAAAGTAATTTTCTTACATTTAACTACCTATCATAATTAAAAGTACAAAATATGAAATCAAAAATTAAATTTTTTTATGTAATATTTGAATCTAACTACCAATGTTTTATTGACTGTCACAAAATGCTTTTGGGGTATTTAAACGACCTAAAAATAAAAAATAAAAACAGTTGGATTTAAAATTATATTTTAAAGTTTTAATATAAATATAGAACCACTTATTATTAATTAATTATAAAATGCCAGATTTATGTATTGTAGCCAGTTTAATAATTATTACCTGACGTATAAGTTCTTACAAACGATTGGGTATAAGCTGAAATAATATGTATTAGCTTCTGTAAGTACCTTCCTATTTATTGTTACTTTATTAGCGTAACATTGTTTATATAGATGTACAATAATATATCTACATGAATTAAGAACATTTTACAATTAAATATTTATTTTATCGAAAACAATATTTCAAGCAATAATCATCGCAATCAACGCAATAAATTCGTGTTTCACCCGTAACTCTATAAATAATTTGTTTTTTCAAATTCTGTTTTCGTAATATTTTTTTTCTTAACGTCAAGTATCAAAATCAATATCTAATAAAAAAATTTTTTTTGTTATGTCTTTAACAACAATTTCACTTACGTTTTCTAGATATCAAGACTGTTTCTTGAGCTAATCAACACAAGTAATACAATTTGAATAAAATATATAATACTAACGACTAACTGTCCCGCCCTGCAGCGTTGCTAGCGTCAATGATTTATAAATAAATTTGTAAAAACATGTATATGCCATATTTCTATCATAATATTATAAAAGTACTAGCTGATTGATTCCGTGTCCTTTGTTTCCAATAGAAAATAGCAACTCTTAAAAAAATTATGATTGTTCAGCTCCTTTTATGTGCAACTCACTGCAGTAAGTGCAACTATTCGTGAATCGCAGACTAAGTGCAACTCATACTTTTTTGAGATAATATGGGCGTAAATATAAAAGGTGCTTCTATTTTCGATTAAAAAAAACTTAATTAACATTTTCATCGATCATCTTGAATATACCGTGTGTCCGCGGAAACAGGGTACACTTTATCACTGATTGCCCTGTAAATATTTTTCAATTCTGTTTGCTGGACATTAAACTAGACTAATGGATCATACATTTCTATGACTTTTGATCAACCAACTTGTATTCTAAACCCAAAATTGATAAAATTAGAGCTAGGTATAAATAATAAAAAAAAAATTAATTAATTTACCAATGTGATTTTTTCAATTTCAATTTCACGTATTTTTTCCTTCTAAACACCATGATATAATCAAATTTGTTATTATCAAAGTTATAAATGAATTACTTTTTATGAATTACTATTTTATTTTATTATTACACATAATGAAATTACCTACATAATTTACTATCAAAACATGTATTAAAAAACAAAATTCTAAATTTCTAAATTATTTTTTTCTTAACTAGGTATACTATACATTTTTATTTACAGAAATTACAAACAAATCATTCGATAAACTTTTCGAAAGTCGCTCTGTTATGTGGAGTGCATGCCTCAAATCACGTTTTCACTATTATTCATAATTACATTTTTATTTAAGCAAAGTTTAAACTGTTACTTGCGTTATAATATTGATAATAACGAACAGAAAACGTTGAACTACTAAGATCGCAATGACACATGACTCTGATGATAATGAGTTGCATAATACTTAATATGAAAATAAGCACCTAATGATATTTTAATAGGTACCTGTAGATAACAAAAATAGAAAGACCAATGCTCATTATTATTTCAATAATAATAATTCTGATGGAACGAAAAATCACATAATTAGAAATTAAATAAATGTTTAAATGTTTACCTATTTCGATTTGAGGCATGAACAAGAGACTTTCCAACAATTTATCAAAACATTTCTATAAATTCAATTGCAAATTATAAATTGTTAAAAAAATTAATTTAAAATTTAGAATTTTGTTTTTTAATATATGTTTTGATAACAAATTATGTAGGTAATTTCATTATGTGTAATAATAAAATAAAATAGTAATTCATAAAAAGTAATTCATTTATAACTTTGATAATAGCAAATTTGATTATATCATGGTGTTTAGAAGGAAAAAATACGTGAAATTGAAATTGAAAAAATCGCATTTGGTAAATTAATTAATTTTTATTATTTTTATTTATACCTAGCTCTAATTTTGTCAATTTTGGGTTTAGAATACAAGTTGGTAGATCAAATCTACTTAAAAAAAACGAGCAATCCAAAAACGATATTCAAAATAGGGGTTGCCGTTAAAAAAAAATGAAGTTATGTTGCGCATGCTCAAGATGCACGAGTTAAAAACATTTCAAGTCATAGAAATGTATGATCCATTAGTCTAGTTTAATGTCCAGCAAACAGAATTGAAAAATATTTACAGGGTAATCAGTGATAAAGTGTACCCTGTTTCCTCGGACACACGGTATATATAACTAGCTGATTTATCCGGCATTGCTCCAATATTAATGATACGATTTTCTAGAGGCAGTAATGCAGTATATAAGAGTCGCATCTTAGCCTTCAGTGTGAGCGTTGTTTTCCTTCCTACTTTAACTCAGGCTTAGGACTGGCCACTGGCCGCAAGTTTCACTTGCTGGCATGGTTAAAAACTTTTCTAAAACAAAATTAAATCGAGAGAAGCTACATCGAAAAAAAAATGTATTTTATTTGATAAAAATATATATGAAAATATTTGAACAATGTTCCATAATATTTCGCGATAAACAATATATTTTGTATTTTATTTTGAGGTGCATAAACAAATAAATTATTTGCTGAGCTGATGCGAGAGCAACCAACATAAAATTGCCCGTGGGTAAAACAGGGAGTTGTCAAATCGAGACCTGTGACTTTCAATGTCATCCCTTGTGTCTTATTTATCGTAATAGCAAAGCAAAGCTTTATTGGGAATTGAACGCGTTTGAATTCGAACGGGTAGTCGTTTGTTATCATTGGTATTCTAGGGATAAAAACATCAGCACCTTGGAATGAGCCGGAAAGAATTTTAGGTTCAATCATGCTCCGTTGCATAATTTCGGTGCATTTAAATTTCTCAAAAGAATTATAGGTGCGCCAATTTTTAAGTGGAGGAAGTCCTGATTGATTTAAAGAATGTAAGAACTCAATTGTAATATCAACTGCGTTATCATGATCAAAAGACAGATAAGTTTGCTGATTCGCTTGAAACATTGAAATAATTTTTGTATTAATTTGTTCTAGAGTCGTTTTTAAAGGCTAAAATTGCTCGTTCACGTAACCAATTGTCTGTTTCTTTTCGGAAATTTGAACTACTTGTGAAAATTGTTCGCCATCGTTGTTAGGGCTCAACAACCTAGAAGGACGCAGCTGTTTATCTTTAAATGTTGAACGACCTATAATACGTTTTGAAAATAAAACTAAAAAATATTAACGGAAAGAAAAAACTGAGATTATAGTTATTATTTTTATTATTACGGTGCAGTGGTGTAAATACATATTGTAGTAAAACAATTTGACTCTTTTTGAGCTGTTTACGGACATTGTCAGTTTTTAATTTTTTGGTTTTTTTTTCTATAATTATCAATACAATTTTATTTGTTGGGTAAAAAAGCGTGTAAATTTAATGCAAGGCTCCTGATATATTGTTTCAATAGTAGTTAAAAAATATTAAAAATACATAGCACAATTTTTTTTTATTAGCATTTAAAGTTTAAATTTTGACAAAATTTATCAAATTTAAAATTTAATAATTATTTTTTAGTTAAAAATTTATAAAATGTTCAACTTTTATAGCTAAGGATTGAAAATTGAAAACATGGCTCCACGTTAATAGGTTATGTATAAATTACTTTATTACCTCCCGGGGGTGTTTCTCTTCTATATTATGCATGCTATACACATACAAACTTCATATAAACTTCCTCTTGAATCACTCTTGTTGTTAATTCAATTAAAAAAAAACCTCATAAAAATCCATTGCGTAGTTTTAAAGCATACAGACAGAAAAAGGGACTATGTTTTATAATATGTTAAGATAATATTAATTTAATTAACGATTAACCAATAGCAACAATTAATTATAATTATAATAGCAACCATAGCAACCATTTATAAACAAAAATGTCCATCGTAAATCTCAAAGTCACGGTTTGAGCACCATGTTTAATTGATATAGATATAATTTTATTTAATACTTAGTTTTGAGCTGTGTCACTATTTTTTCAGCAGGTACTCATGAATGATTATTTCAGTCACGAACAGTGACATTACTACATAAGTCAAAATTTTTCTTCAAACCTTTGTTAATAGCATTAATAATAATTTATCCGTTTACAACATTTACAACATTTACCAGCCATATTTAAAAACAATTTAATTTAACATATCAAAACAACATAAAAAGTTAATAAAAATTTGATTTGTAAAGTGTATTTTTTAAACCTTAAATAATAAGTCATTGTCAACAATAATTGTGTTTTTTGAGTTGTGTCACTATTCTTTCAGTACTTAGTGCGAATTATATTATTTTATTGAGTATCCAAAATAAACAACTGAATATAAGATCATAAAGACTCTTTCATAAACAAACTATAAAATCATTATTCATTACTGGGCGGTTAATGGACTACCTACTGGTAAACTAGTAAAAACATATAAACAAAATATGAAATAAATAATAAAACTACTACTACTACTAATAATAATAATAATAATAATAATAATAACATCAACTTTGCCATGCATTTTACAACAACTAATATCTATAAATAACGAATGTATCCTTACTTATATCTATTACACGATGTTCCCAACCATCTTTATTGGAATAACTTTTCACTAAATTAGGTATAATATATAAGTTACTGTAAACATTTTATCCTGATTTCAGCCCAAGCAAGGAATGTATATGATCCACCAATTTAAGGGAAATTGATGTATGACACCTGATATTATATAATATGTCTTAGTGTTTATTACTATTTACTTTAGAAGGTTCACTATGTTGGTAAAAAAATTAAAGAAGAAAACGCCAAAAGTAACATATATATTATAAATCACTCATCCGTTTTTTTGGGCCAATAAAAGTTATTATCCGATAAATTCATGATGTGTTCCTCGCATTGTGCTGAAATCGTTGGTTTATCAATCAATCAATTTATAATTTTTATATTTTGGGTACACAAATTATGTAGTATATTATTATAAGAATATTAAGTGTAAACAGTAAATGACATACTTAACGTGCCTGTAACATTCAAGAAATCATCAGCTGCCAGATCTTCTGTAAGTATATGATGAATGATGATTCAAATAACAACGTATATTTATATAATATATTTAAACTATCAAATGGTATAAATATATTATGTATTTAATGTTACAGTAATTATATTTCCATAATATAGGTATTCAGTTACAAATATTAATTTATTTACATAAGTTTATTTTAACGAACAATAAATGTATGATTTAACCGTAATACCGTATAATATGCAACTAAAATACGGCGGCCCAAATTTAAGAACTATAGGCACCTAATATCGTGTGAATCGCATTGGAACATTTTTTATAATGTAATACTTCAACTTTAGAATTGTATCAACAGATAAGCGATACCTAAGCCCAAACTATCTAACATATTTAAGTAGCTCATTATTTTTAAATTTATTGTATTAATAACTAAATGAATTATTGAATTTAGGAATTTACTTGAACCAGTAATTTTTTAAGACGATTTAAGCTTATTAAGAATAATCAAAGTTAACCTGGGCATTGACTAGTTAAAAAAAGTCGAAAATTACATTTTTAACTTGACTAATTTAATTGAGGGTCGAAATAACTTAGTTTTTCTCAGTTTATTTAAAAATAATCCATCAAGTTAAAAAATTGTTTTTCCCCGACGCTTTCTAAAAATACAGACCTTTCAAAAGTACCAACTAGATTAACTTTTGTATCAGAAAAGATGCTGATGCCTAAAATTGGAGCATTTTTATTACCCCAAATGTTGATAACAAACAGAAAAAAACACACATAATTGAAGTACAATATTCATCGCTCAGACCAAAATCTAATAATCAAATACTACAATAATTCAAACACTTCTGTTATTTTTTTTTGATAAAATAATCGTATATTTAAATATATTTTAGTAGATTAGATAATATTATATAAGATATAACCTTGAAATAATATTTGTTAAATTATTAATTGAGATGTGCATAGTTAAAATATTTAATAATCATGTAAAGTTAAATAGGGATATACACTTTACATTACGATAAAAGTTCAATATAATTGCTTATTTTAATTGGGGTGGCTCTGAGTGATTAGATTTGTGATGTATTTAGTGTAATAATATGTTCATACATGCGTGTAATGTATAGGCATGTTGTAAATTAAAATATAATAATACTTACGATAACATTTTTTTTTTTCATCTAGGTCCAAAATAATAAACGGTTAGTAAAAAATGTTAAATTTCAAAAATGATGAGGTTGTAAAACGGTTGGCTTTGAAGAGAACATCAAAACCGCTTTCAAATGTATTAGGTATACTGTATTAGGTAAGGAGTCGACCACTGTGCCGCTGCGCAAAATTGTGCCCCAAAATTATTCGGGTGTGCCGTGCAATTGTTGTCTTATTATGTGTGCTGAATATATTAATCAAAATTATAATTTATATTTATAATAACATTGATTTAGAAATCCCCTGAAAATAAAAATTGATAAAATGTCCAGATAGAACAGCTATATAATTATTAATTATATGTCCGATAATACCTGATAGGTACGGGTAGTACAAGCAGTCACTGAGTACCTAACTGTTATTTTGTATACTAGTACAGTGATAATCGCGAGCGTGTAATTTGTAACGTGTATATTTTGATCAAGAATTATTGTACTTAAGTTTAAAAATGGATAGATTTGTAAAAAAACTTAGATTAATGGATGATGGTGATGTTAATGTAAATGACAAAAATTTAAATATTGAAATTAATATTGAACACCGGCTTCAATAAGTGATAAAAGATAAATGTAAATATGCTGATTTTATTTATGTTTTGGATTTATGTGGAATGACGATATTGACTGTCCTTTACCTGTTTGTATCATTTGCGGTGAACATTTAAGTAATGGTACCCAATAAATTGAAAAGCGACAACAGAACATCCGGGTGAGTCATTTAAAACACGTAGGTACATATTTTGAACGCCTCTTAAATTCAAACAAAAATGCTGCATCTAGTATGATAAAAATAATGATAATATTTATCTGATAAAGCTCTTGAAGCAACATTTAAAGTTGCAGAACTAATTGCTAAAAATATGAACTCTCACGAGTCTCACGGAATTCGAGGAAAATTAATAGGACATGCCTGTTTAGCTATAGTTCAATAGTTGAAACAATGTTGGGTAAAAAAACTAAACATTTTATATCTAAAGTGCCACTTTCCAACAATACTATTAGCCACCGAATAAATTAAATGGCTGAAATTGTTTTAGAAAATCAAAAATCAAAAATTATTTTCATTACAAAGAGATGAGAGAACCGATAGAAGTTCCAAAGCTCAATAATTAGGTTTTGCCAGATTTTTTGATCATTCTAATATTGTTGAGCAATTTCTATTTTGCAAAGAATTAAATTCAACAACAAAAAAACTAAAAAACATTTTAGTTTTGAATGCCATTTTTAACAATTAACAAAATTTACCTATAAAATGTATTTATCTATTAGCAAAAATAGAACATTTCTCATGACTTAGGTGTGTAGGACGCACCTGGGACCTGGGTGTAACAAGCTGTGGAAGCAATGTCTTTTTAGTGTAAATAATATTATATTTTAATTCAAAGCCAACCCAACCGATGTTGTCTACAAGATTAAATTCAAAATTGACATTTACAGAAAAAAAACTAAAAAAATTGGAAACTGAAAATGTCCGTAAGCAGCTTAAAACAAGTCAAAATATTTTTAAAATCGTATGGTGTATAGAAAATGGTAATACATATAAACATTCAGTAAAAATCGCATGTATCTACGATCATTTATTTTAGAGTTACACCAAAAATCAAAATCGATTTTGTCAATAACCGTCAAAATCCCGTTTCTTAACAGTTTATAATTACAATTGAGCATTTTATACTTATTATTCTTCATTAATATTAATCCGTGATATATCATGTAAAGTAAAAAATAAATGTATATACTTACTAGTGAATAATGCACCATCGATAACATTTAACATAAAAAATATAGTAAATATACTAATATATTTGACCATGTTTGAAGGTACAACAAATGATAAATATTTAGTGTTGAATAGAAGACTGCTATAAATATTTTTCTAGTTTTGATATTTAAAGGGCTTTTCAGCATACAAAACAAGTGTGGATATTATAAACAATTGAGTAAACAAATCAATAAAATAGTACAGTGTAATAATAAAATAAATGTGTTATTGTGTTTTATATTGTTATCAATAACAGTGGCATAATCATGTGAGGGGGGATTTATGCTTCGTCCCACCCACAATCCTTTTTTACTGGCAAACAACAGCCTGTCTTATTTAACTATAAATATTATAATTTATAGACATTATAGTTAAATGTATAGAAATAATACATAAAAACCCGACTCACCTGTGCTAGATGTATATAACTAAGATAATATTATTTCGTAATAAACGCTTATTATCACTATCGCACACAGAAATCAGTTGTTAATTTAACTTTTACATAAATTGTTGAACAACTAAATTTTAAGTTATGTGTTTAGGATAGTTAAGGTAACAAATATATTGAAATACGGCATAACAATGCAGTTTAGCTCCAAAGTGATTTTTGGAAATTTTTTACAAATTGTAAATACTATATTAATATTATTATGTCATGACAGATTAAAATCGGGGATTTCATTAAAAAAAAAAAAAAATGTTACCTGTATAATGTTATTTTCAATCAAAACGTTTTAGATTTTTACCTTTATGGACGCGGCGTATTTGGCACTACTGCGTCTTACGAATAGAAAACATGGACAGATTTACGAAAAGCAGATTCCGTAATACGCTGTTATTTTTTATATTATAATTTTTACCTGATTTATGCCAGTAACTTGCAATTCTAATACAATTCAATACAAAAGAAGAAAAAATGAAAACTTAGGAAAGCTAGTTTTATAAAGTTCGATTTTGATTTTTGATCTAAGCAACCAACTCTAAAAAAAAAAAACCAAAGATACATGAAAATTTTATTGAATGGTTACATTAGCATTCCTCGGTCAAAAAACTTGAAAATTCAATACAATTTCAACATAAATTGTAGTTCGGGGAAATTAAAAAAAAAACTTTGAACATAAATCCACGATATTCCTTTATTCAACAAAACCGTGCACAATTCCTACCTAATTGTTTTGAGTTAGATATTCATAAAAATTTTATATTTATATCTAAAATTTGAACATTTAATACGAAATTCCCTATAAGATTTCGTATACTTAAAAAGCGTATTAAGTTCAATATTTTTTGACATTGGACTAACATTCGTAAATAAATAAATTCTCGTTAAACGATTTTACCTTATTTTTTTGTAAATCAAAAACGAATAACCGTACCTAGATACTTGAAATGTTCACTAAATTTTTATTTGAGCATTTTCTACAAATTAACAAAAATATCGGTAAGCAGTTTTTCGATGAGTCAAAATAAAGCTTGAAAATTGAATACAAGGTTTCTCAAAAGCTTTTATAGTACCTAGTACAAATAATGATGATAATATAAATAATATATCTATTACCGATGGTGTTAGTAGTATTAATGATAACAATATTAATAACAAATTTGCATTTAATGATAGTGATATAGTCGATATTATTAATGATATTATTAACAATATTCACGATTTTCCTATTGCTGAAAATTTAGTTGAACCACTTGTTCCATGGCGTCGCCGTGAAATGTCGGCATTTACTTATGATAAATTAATCTCTACTTATAAATTTGCCTTAGACGCTCCACCACACGTAAACGGTTGCACCGATTTGACTAATTCTTTTTTTGTTGTGTTCGTAATATTGTCAGGAGAAGGTTCTTAACTCGTAAGTAAGACAATTTTAAGAAAATCCACCGGAAAAGTAGGAAATTTGGATATAGGTGCCATCTGTCCAGTAAGAACAGAAACTAAAACACTAACCTAACCAAGAAACGTTTTACATTTACTATTCTATTTTACCATTAAAACATATTGCATACGAGTCTGCAATGAAGTACCACATATTTTGTCTTTGTTGTCTTTGCTATCATATGTAGCACATACGACATTTTCGCGACATTCGCTATATGCTCAAATGGTCGAAGTATCAAACACATCGAGCGTCGGTGCAGTCGCACCTAACTATCGTGTGATAAGTGCGTAGGTATATCGAGAAAAAATAAATATATATAGCGTAACGTTTTTCGATTTCGATTCTATGTCCAAAGCAAAGACATAAAATGTCAAAATATTAAAGATACATATAAGAACGCACGGATTTTTATAAGGAATAAAAATTCAAATGTTGACAAAACTCATCAATATCACGAAAATGTGCAAATTAATTTGTGGTTAAAACTGTAATAAGATGTTTAAATTAATGTTCAATTTGTACAGCTAAGGATTGCAAATTCAAAATGTACCTATCGAAAAAATCTAAAAAATATTATTCAGTTTTTTATTTATAGATATTTTAAGTTGAAATTTGGACAAAATTAGATATTAAAACGAAGAATAGGGATGTTAGTTATTTCGTTGTAATTTAAAAACATTATTCATGGGGACTTTTACGTACCTATTATACATTTTACTAAAGTCATTGACAAAATGGTAAGAATCATTTTCAGCTATCACCTATTGTACTATGAACCTAATCATAATGTTCTACGGCTGGGTTGGAATTGACTCAAAACATAATAAAAATGATATATTATGATAAACATATTATACTCTACCAAGACAATTATACAATTAATTTAATAAATACGATATTTTCGGCAAAAATTAAATCAACCATAATACAAAAAATAAAATAAGTTGCTTTATAATAGCAATATCAAAATTTATAAGATAGGCGACCTATATACTATGTATGTATACGCGATATACACAAATGCTGTAACATGTGGTTCAAACACAACAAAAAAAATTTAACAAGCATTTACAAATTGCAAATGAAAAATTAGTTAAATGAGCACAAGAGTGAATCATCTTGCTCCAATAAGTTTATAGATAACGATATCATGTCGGTGGAAGTTTATAAAAACCCTGTCACCATAATAATATTATATTAATAAATTATAAAAAATATGTTATTATGATCAAATCGATTTTGGTTTTTGGCGTAACTCTAAAACAAATAACTTTAGCACTTGTGGTACTGCTGTACTTTATTGGGTGGATATACTATCCAGGGTCGTGTTCACGTGGAGAAAGGTGTCATATCTCCAACTTTTGAATTATTTTTGTCATAAAAAATGTATGATAAAGCAGTTAAAGTATATATTTACCGCTTTATTAAGTGATCCAAACATAGTCAAAAATTAATATCCCTCCCCTTTCAAAATACCTGACATGCGCCACTGATAATATTCCGGAAGCTAGCCCTAAGCCCGAATCATGTGGTACTGTTTCAATCATTTTTTCTGTGATGTCGATTTCATCTTTAGAATGAGGAACAGCATTGCTTTGCTTGTTGAAGTTTAGATGATAAGTTATAAATTGTTTGTTATTATTTTTAACGAATCCTATTGCATCCAAACATTAACGTACCTATAGGAATAATAAAGACTATTGGCTCATAAACCAAATTTGAACAGATTAGACGATTTTTATCATTTACAATTGTTGTGTCATTGTTCAATAATTTTTTATCGTAAGATAAAAATAAATATTTTATTTGTTTTACATATATATATTTGTTTTTACCATTAAATAAACAACAAAATAAAGTACAAATATAATTAATATGCATTTTTCAGTATATTATATTATTTTCAAATTTCATAGTAACATTTAATATTATTTTTATTAATAGGCAATAAAGATAAATATTTCCGGACTATTATTATAAAAAATAAACAATCCACAAAAAGGAACTTACAATAATTGAACATTCTCATCAGATAAAATAGGTAAGTAATAATAATAATAAAAAAAATCATTTCACAAAAATAAATAGAAATTGTTCCTACTCAAAAACAATTCAGCACCTTCTAAACATCAAAGAGAGGCATAATACATTTTTACAAACTGAAATTCTATAGCTAATAAGTACTTTATATTATTATGTTAAACATTACGAGTCTTGAGTAAAATCGACTCTACTGTGTACATTTTCAAACACATGATTGTGCCCACGGGAGCAGCACACGCAAATAATACATTTAAACTACTTTGCTAATACAGCGGTTAGAATTAAAATAATACAACACTATTTAATATGTATATTTTTTACTAGGCAAATATATATTAAAATTACACATAAAAAAAAGTTAAGTTAAAAAAATGTAATATTGAGGTAATTAGAATGTACATTATAGTAATGGTATAAGTAAATGTGATTCTGAATGTATATATGTATTATAAATAATAATATAATATAATAACCGTTTCTTAAAAATATTTTTTTGCGCTACCTGCCACCGCGGTTGGATACTAATCCCACCGCATCATAGCGGACATTGCATAGTATTAGAAAAAGTATTATATTACTGTTAGGTACAACAAAATAGTAACACTTTTGTACATAAGTTTTAAGAGTAGTAAGCCTATCATAAAAACTAAACACGTATGTGGTAAGTATGCGACCTACATTTTTATATTACTCAGACATTTTATGCGTATATTGATCTTGTTAAGTCACAAATTTTTGTCAAACGTTTTACAGGTCATACTTTTTTACACATATACATCATCATTGACAGTCTGATATTCTAATACTAAGTAAGACATTTATTTTGTCATTGCAGTGTAGAGTAAGAAAGTTAAAATGATTATAATATTATATTTTTTGAATAATCAGTGGATGTTACTAATATTGTTATCTATATAATATTATAATGTAGATTATAGAAATATTATTATTATAATTTTAATTTATGCATTATTAATATTAAATGAATATTACAATACATGATTTTATTATATTAAATACACAAATTTTGATTATTTTGACATTTTATGTGTAATAACTAAATAATAATACCTATAGTTAAACATAAATATTTTAATTAAATTTCACTATACTATACTCTTAAATAATTTTATAGCTGAATGGGAGATGAAAAATAATAACAAAATAAATTATAATATATAATTTTAATAATATTTTTGTACTTTAAATATCTACAATACACATTATAGATATTGACTAAAAACAAATAATAATATGAACGATTTTACAAATTAATTGTTTATTCTAACTATAATAATGTTGATTCCTTGAAGATAGATTATTTCACAGAAAAATACAAATAACTAAGTTAAGTTCACATTGACAGAATTGTAAAGTTTAATAATTTCCAATGTGAACGAATGCAATGATTAATATTTAACTCAAAATTTACATTGAACATTATTATTTTAAACAGTAAAATATTTATTTGTAAAAGATACAAATAGTTTTTCCAAACAAAAAATTGATTATTATTTTTAAATTTTCGTGAATATTTAAAGAGAATAACGAGAAATAAATGAGTTTAAGGGACTAATTCCTTAATACAAATTAAACAGGTAAAGTATAATATCATTAAACATTTGATGAGATATAAAACTTACAAATTAAATTCATTGTAATAAATTGTTGAAAAATAAAATATAGCTATCCACACTTAATTTTCAATAGTAATATTTAGATAGTCTAATTAAACTTAATATACCTTAAGATAAATTCCTACTGCTCTTCTAGTTATATTGGCAGCCTGTGACGGAGGAACACCATTACATTGTTTTCATCTGCCGCATCCATTCGGTTTCTAAGGATAGTGATCATATTATCTTCATCTCTAATTTCAAACAAAGGTGGATCTGGAAAATTATAAGTAAAATTGTTATAATACTTAATATTACTTAAGATTTATGGTAAATTATTCAAAACATTGCAAAAATACTCACTTAAATTACCAACTTGCTTAGACCAGACTTCATGTGATAAACATCTCACTTGACGGCCCATAGGGACGTTGAAGAAACCCATGGACGCGTTGCGCAGTATATTGGCTTCAAAACGAGCTGGATTCCAACTCGTTTGACTCGGATCATCCGTGACTACTTCCAGTTGCAAGTAAGCCTCCAGGTAACAAGTATCAGTCTCAGGGTTCCACAGAATCACACACTTTGTCTCAAAACCCCTAAGTGGACATTTACATACATTTTAGACATCTAAATTATAATAACTACTAAGCACATAACACAAATTACCTGCTATTCACTGGTTGACAAAGGGGTGTAGGTCTCTTCTCCTCTTCTGTGTTCAGTCTTATGCACAATACAATTAAAATGTCACCATTTAATGGACAAATCTGTTAAAAAACATTTGAATATCTTTAAGTTAAAATGTTATATCATTAAATTGCTAACTGAACATAATAAACGCATATTTACATCAACAATAGCCGAGTCATAGTCGTTATAGCACCAAAATTTGTGACCTTCAAGATTGCAAATAATTTCAGCCACTTTATAGCTAACATGTTCAAAATCTAAACTCGCCTGTTTTATAACGCAAACATTTTTTTCCTAAAGAAAAAAAATTATTAGATTAATAAATATATATAACATGTAATATATGCTAATGAGGTCTAACATATAGATCATTGGTTCTCGACCTTTTATTATTCAACCTTTATCCACAAGAATCAAACACTGTGTCACCCTAATATCAAAATAATAAACAATCTTAACTACCAATATATTTTAGAATTATCCTTTTATTAAAAAAAAAAATGCAGTATGCAGAAAAATAATAAGTATACACTTTATTTGAGTTGCTGGGTTTAATAAATGTTGACATTTTAAACTATAAATTGGTTAAATGTTGTTATTAGTCAATATGTTAAGATAAAGTATTAATGTAAATTTTGTTCTGATTATTATTTGTTTAATTAGAGCGTTTATCCTAAGTAAATAAAATTATACACAGCTTTTATTGCTAAGTAATAACATAGGCTATCATGTCATATGCACTCTACCGGCAACATTGTGACTGCAGTATGCGCTCTACCGTGTTTTGCCACTCTACAATTATATTTAGATTTTAGACAATATATTCTCATAATAAGTAGGATAATGTAAAAGTGGTTTTAATGAAGATCTGGAGCAGTGAAGCAAATCTGGAGTTGTACCACACATATTTTTCATAATTTTAAGTCTCAGAGGCCGCCATAAACATTCAATCCTTAGGGTATGTGCTTTTGATATTGGATCTAAGAAATTTTCGTTATGATTTACAACGTAGTGATTGTACCCGTCTTCCGAGAGTCCATTATACCCTGACCAGCTATCGGAATGAATTGAAGACCCAACAATAACCTCTCTTTGAATAATTTTGTGCAAAGTCATTTTGTCCCTTTTTTGGACAACAAAATACCTTTCTTTGTTATTGTCACACAAGCCGAATACCCATGGCCCATCAAGCCATTTTCCATAAGTTTTTGCTCTGTTTTCTAGAGGACCAACGACAAATTATATTATGTAAGAAAAGAGTCCTAATCTTTATTACCAAGATAATAAATATATAAATTGCTTAGTAGAGCGCATATAACATTATAAAAAGTGTCCCGTAATTGCAGGTAGACTGCAATCTGGGGTAGAGCACATACAACAAGATAGCCATAAAGTATCTTTTATTTGTATAATAAGCATATAATACTTTTAAATTATAATAAATAACAATATTAATATTTTTTTCTTTTCCTGTGAAGATTTTGTGTCACCCCTAAACTGGGTCCATGTCACCCCGGTTGACAACCACTGAAATAGACAGTAGAATGTAGTTTGAATTTTTATAAACTTATAATTGTAATGTGCATGTTCTTAATACTACTGCTCAAGATATTAAAAATGACAGCATTTTTTTTAATAACATTACACAGACATCATGATTACTGCATAAAAAACATCTCAAGATAAGTAATACAAACAAATGTAAAATACTAAACTTCTACTACTTACTTAAGATGTTTACTAAAATATAATAATTAATTAATAATTATTATCAACAATAATTATTTTTTAGATTAAGAAAAATACCTGTTTTCCAATTTTGGCAGTATTGATCATTTGCATTTGAGCAGACGCAGACCCATGCACAGATAACGGAAGTGCGCATAAAGACCCTGTTATACCATCTTCTTCTATAATTTAAAAAAAAATCCAAATAATAATGTGTATTAAATTTAGTATAATAAATTATAATTCATAACAATCTGATGTAATAATCTGATACATTTTTATAACAATTATTATTACATATTAGTGATTATTAGTAAATATTTATTCATGTTTTGGTAGAGTGGGTCACAAAAACCCATCTCCTATAAAACGAAAACCTTAAATTTACAACTTAAATATTGTTTCATACAACTCAGGTTATGGAATTCAACTTATTATTCTTGTTCGAAAAATAATTATAATAAAATTACCATCTAAATCTGTAGTGACTGAGACAATTTCTTCATCTACTTCTATGTACTGTCTTTCAAATTTCACTGAACATCCTTGTAATGGTACAGATCGAAATGAACTACTTGATTGATTTCCTATTTATCAATATCAAGTTGTTTAATGTATAGACAAAAATGTTATCTTATATTATAAAAAGCTTATATAAAGTATTTATAAATAAGTCTACCTTGAATATTATCAGGAACGATCATAACACCGATTTTCTTATCACAGGGGCTTTTGGAATTTTTAAACAATGGAGTTTTATTTCTTGGCTTGAGCACATTGGTAATCTTCCTGTTGGTACTATCAGGGCTCTTAATGTCTCTATCTTCAGAGGTAACTGAACGTGGTGATGATAAACAATCCCAGTCGGCAATGATTGCATTTAATTCTTGAGCAAATAACATTTTTCTATCACAGTCATTTAGTATATTATCTTCATAGTCTGTTTGTATATATAATGGTGTTTGATCGACGGCTGAAGGTCCAGGTGATTCACGGCGTTGAAAGAGATTTTTTTTAGATGATGGATGCACATTTTCCATATCTTCTTCTTCTGAACAAAATTCATACATTTTATCTGCTATTCTTCTCCGCCTGAACCATTTAAACTTAAGCAAACAACTATCATCATTTTCATCAAAATCATATATCTATCGAGTAAACAATAAAAACATCAGATTAATAGTAAAAATAAATATATTATTTGTAATTTTATTTACCTTTTCAGCATCTTTCATCCTTAAAAGACGATGGTTGTTATAATTAGGCATGGCGTTTAGAGCAGCCATGGTCATATCTTGTTCTTTGTCAAACTGCAACCAATAAAAACAAATTGTTTAAATTACATTATATTTATTATTTAGGTTAACATACAAAACATCTTGTATCAATATGTCTCCTTTTGACACCCCTTTCTTGACTATCACTTTTAGTTGCCATTTTATAACCAAATTCAGTCAAATCATTACTAAGCCTGTAAATGAAAATTAATCGTTTAATATGAGTTGAGTGACTAATTTATATTTTTTGATATAATATACTTGTGAGCTAATGGAACATTAATGTTTTCTGATTTATCAGATGTAGAATTTTGATTCTTATCTAAATCAAAATTTAAAACGTGAATAAAATTACACGTATTGAGCACAATATGATTATCATATTTCAATGACACAGAAGGCTCCAGTTGAGGATAAGGATGTGAAACTGTAAATGAAGTGTGTACAGTAAGACCATGAATAAGACACGTGTTACCCAAATAATACTTGGAAAGATCTAAACAAAAATTATAGTTGTAATAAAATAATAAAAAAAACAATGATATGCAATCTTTATGTACCTTCATCTCTATGTTCATAGGCTACTGATTGACAATCTTTACAGTTATTTAAAGATGGTAATGTAGTGACTGTAATGTAAATTTTGTGCATGTCACAATCATCATCTTCAGATGTCACACTATATTTAGAAGTAAAGAAGAATACTTAATAACAATATTATTTATTTCAATAGAATTATTTACCTTTCACCAAAAACTACGATTCTGTCAGACCGGTTTGGCCATTGAACAATGTAAATATTTAAAAAATCACTAAACTCTGCATTCTCAAATAATGAAATTTCTGAAACCCTAAAAGCTGATTGGCCTGGTCGAAAAGCCCAAAAATGCAGTTTATACTTCATGTTTAATGAAGACATAAGAGGACCATCAACAACAACTATATTCTCTGAGTCTGCTATTGTGTAAGTCAATAGAAATCGGCCACATCGAGTTAAACCCATAAAAACATGACTAAAAGAACAAAATACATATAAAAATACATTAAAAGAAATACATATTAGTTTAAAGAAATAAATAAAATTTGATTGATTTACTAACTCAGAAATATCTTCTATAATATCTGGCAAGAAAAATTTACCATACTCCGGATTGTCTTTAAATAAATATCTTGTATTGTTTTGAGGATTATGCTTGTATTTAAAAGTGCCATGAACCTAAAAACAAGGTAGAGTAATACAAATTATTAATTATTACTTTATTGTAGACTATTAATCAACACTTTTAAATCTATGTGAACCTAGTAGAGCCACTCGTACAATATTTTACAAAATAGATAGGTATAAGTATTATTTTGTTTGAATTTAGGAGTTGTCAACAAACGTTAGTCGTGTCAGTATATATTACATCATTAATGGTATCACAGTATTTTCGATCACGTTATATTTAATAAAAAATAGTTCATACATTTTTATAAATTTTATCAAAACAAATAATTATTTCATACATATTTTACAATTTATACAATATAGTTATAAAAAGTTTCTTCCTTATACATCAAATGGAAAATATTTTTAAAAAAATAATAGAAATGTACAAGCAATTGAAGTTTTCAAAAAACCTTTAGCAACCGAGTTATTAAATTTAATTAGGATATTTTTAATAATATTTATAAAAGGTATATTGAGTATTAATGATTGAAATGTAAAATGTATATGTTTTATTCAAGATGTAGAAAAAGTGAGGTAATTTTGACCATAGCGCAACTAACGCGGGGTCGGGCATCGGGTCAATGATCAAATAAACTTATTTCATAGAAATTAGGAAAAAATTATTTTAAAAAACAACATTTATGTAATAAATATAACATAAATTAAAGTAATTAAGTAGTTGTGATTAATTACATTATTTAAATAAAAGTGTGAGCTATTTTTAATATACTTTGCTATAGTCATAAATCATCATGTAGACTAAGAGATAAATGCAATTCAAATGATAGGTACTTGTAATGAAATAGCTAGAAAATTAATAATAATTTGATGTAAGTAATTACACATCTACTGATAAAAATTAAATTAATTTGATACATTTCAAAGTTAAACATTGACATAGTAATATGTAGGTAATAAAAAAAAAAACCAGTAGAAAAAATGATAAATTGGTTTAACCACAATCTCAGTGATGATTTAAAAAGAACTTATGGGTGCCACTTTAAATTTCTCATAGGTATATTATGTATTATGTAGTACACAAACGACAAACATCAAATATACTTAAAATAAATGTCATTATAAAACTACCACTCATGAAGTGTTTAAGCTGATTATCGCTGTACCAATCATACAGAATTCATACTTATTAAGACGACAAATGCGTTCAATTTGGGATTTTTAAACACAACACATGAAGGTGCAGTTTTATATTAGTTATATCCATAAACCCATAAACTAATGGACAGCGCATTTCACTCTACACTACCATCAATGATAGGCAATCATATAACCATATAACTGATAGAGAAAGAACATAACGTAGTGAAGGAGCACCGCACACAGCCTGCAAAAAGCCCGCCTAAGGAACTGTATACATTTTATTACTTTGTTTCTTTACTCGCTCACTCTACATAGTACCCCCCCCCCTGAATTCTCACTCTAAGCGCTGTCCATTAGTTCTATGGGTATATCAGAATAATAATCATAAAAAAAAAAAAAATTCCATTACCTGACGGTTATACAGTTTGTGAATTATCGAGTCTGACGATATGGACATTTTCATATATTATTATGAGTTGTATAAACACTTTAGGTATAGGTGTATTGATGTTCTTCTGTCAGAGTACTGATTTTTCGTCTCAGAATTTTGACGGATAAGCGGTTTTTTTTTGTTGGTATACACCTGCCGCCCAACACGATATAGGAGTTTTAAACGATTGACAAACTAATAATTTGTATTAGTCTTATTCTCATCTCCCCGAGAGCGAGAATGTCCAACTACGATGGACCGGCGGACGGATCGGAGTGTCGGACTAGACTGCGCAAACGACGGGACATGTTATTATTATTATTTTATCGACAACATTTTAAAAAGAAATAAAGAGAAAAAAAGCTGGACCATAGACGGTGAAATTATAATAATAATAATATGTATTATAATAACTAATGAGTTGTAGTTGTATAGTTGTAGTATTGTTGTCGTAGTAGTAGTAGGTGTATTATATCGGTGGTGCATAAAAAAATATGATGTGCGATAATAAACAAAACGTTAGTGATAACTGATAATTATTGTTATGAGATAACGTATCAATCACTTTTCCATGATGATCAATCAGACGCACGGACACGAGCTGATAACATCCCCAACGGAGGAAGAAGACGTGATATAGGTTAGAAAATTTTCTTCGAGGAAAAATTACATCTATGAAATAGGAATAATTATTAATTTCTGTTCCGAATTATTCGTAATCCGAATTGCTAATATTTTGGACCACGACGCCGAGTGCTACCCACGATTTCAGACACTGAAGATGTGAATGTATTTCTAATCTGAAAATTACGATTTTGAATTCCCAAAATTGTCTTACCCATCATCGAGTACGAGTGAGTAAATATGTTGTTTTAGTTAGATATTATATATGTATCACGTAAGTATTTTTTTACTTTGACGTTGCGTATTTTAGATTTTTTGACGAGTAGGTATGGGAAATACAGTTTCCGGAGCTCAAAAACTTGTGGTGCAGGCGTTCATTCCACAGAACGAAACTAACAACAATGAAGCGCCTAAAAATCCACACGGCCTAACCAACATAGCTGGCATGAGCCCTCCACCGGAATGTCCAATGCACGTCAAAACAGATGATAAGAAAGCCGCTGGATGTGCTGTGGCGGGAAACCCAGATGACATTAATCCGTTAAATATGGTAAAATATTTTATAACAAAGTGTGGTTTGCTGAATTTGGCTAGGTAAAATAAAATGGGTAATCATTGTAATCCATTGAATCCACAAATGTTAAATAATGCAACTCCCTTACTTAGCTTCATTAATATAAAAGTGTCCAAGTATCTAGTACCTATCTACCTAATGTATAATAAATATATTTTACGGGCGATGTGATACATAATCCGGTCTAGAGTCTATCTCAAAAGAGAATAATTCAATTATCAGTCCACTGGTCAATTTTTGTCAGTACTGCGCTCTTCCAATTAACGACCCAGTTTTAGCGTGATCACTTGATTTTTAACGTACTTATCACATCATTCACTATGCACATAAAGCGATTGTTCTCTTTTAAGATAGGGTATAAGTATATAGTATACTTGATCTGGTATTTTAGGGCGATACATTAAAATACTATTTTTCCTGACAGGATTTTAGGTACGTTTCCTGTGATAAATTGAGTGTTGTAACCTAAACTATAAAAAAAAATAAGCATTTACTGTTGTTAAACATTTAGGGTTGTTCTTACAATGTTTGGTAAAGTGTCGGTTGACACTATATAACAGATTTTATTACCGGCAGAATTCGGCTGGTTAACTTTAATTGGACATTGTAAGAACGGCCCTTAGAAGCCTAGTTAAAAAATTGTAAAATAATTTACTATAGGTTTTAAAATTTAATTATATAAAACAACAATTAAATCATTGTGGTGTACATTGTCAAACTTGGACTGGGCAATTCTTTATAACCCGACAAATACATAATTTTGACATATCCATTAAAATCGGACCAGACTATAATTGCCTCAATGTACATATTGCTTGATAGTCTACTTTACCTGGTATTTATTTGCTTATAATATTAAAACGACTTAATTTTAGTTTTGAGAGAGAGAGAGATAGAGAATAACTTATATTTATAAAAAAATATAACAGACTGCTTCGCTTATAGTAAATATATCTATTTATAGTTAAATTTTTTGTTCATCTACTATTTGTCTATAGACGTTATTTTCAGCTTAGATATTATATGGGAAATTATTTTTAATTGCAATTGATTCTTTTTGTTAGCTATTACATCAATTGTACTCTCAGTTGTGGATACTTGTCAGTTGTCAGCAGAGTCTGACTGGTCCGGACTGCTAATCTGCAATTTCGGACGGGGCCCTTGATTTTGTACCTATTAATATTATTATTATTCGTTTAAAGTAAATAGAAATATGAAATAAAAATTTTTTTTTCAAATCAGGAAACATATTTTTGTTTACAATCTTGAGAAGTTTTCAATAATTATTAAAATAATAACATTATCATTATCATTCTACAAATTTAATAGTTGTCTATATATAAATATGTTACATATATCATTGATTATAAATAGTGTAAAATTGTTGTGATTATTAAATAATATTATATTAAATTTATACTGGCGTATGTGTATGACTTGGTATTTGCATTATCACTAATTGTAACTGAATTATTAGGTATATTTTGGATAAGTATTGTACTCGTGCACAATATGACACAATTCGAATCGGTGTTTTTCTTTATAATATTTGATGTCACAGGTGGTGTAGCCAGTATAGGGCTACCCCCCAGTGGCATAATTTGGGGGTTGGATGTCTGGATAGGTGGGGTTTCACCTGTCTGATAATAAAAACAGTTTGATGGGTCTCTTGTTGTCAATTTACTTAGGACCTACACGAAATGTCATAACTTTTGAGAATATGCTCAATATAAATTCTATATTGAAAAAAAAATTAAACCGGTTAATATATCAAATGATTGAGTTTTAGTTAAGTACGTATTTAGTTATTTGTGCATATATGGCTGTATGATAAATACTATGCAAGATGGCAATTGTATTGAAAAAAAATTGTCTATTTTTTTTTTTTTTTTTTTTTTGAAAATTTTTTATTATTTGAAAACACAATACAAACAAAGTATTTAAAGAAAAATAATAAAAATTACCTACACCTTTAAGCTAGGCTTGTGGTGGTGTAGGGAGTAACAGTACATATATATATGATTTAATTAATTACTTAATTTAACAAATAATAACCAACATTGTAAAATAATTAAAATAATTAAAGATACTAAAATATACAATTTTCTTATAATAGACATTTCCTTAGTTCACTAGATAAAATATTGTTTATACATTTTTTTATGTTAATTTGATCATTAAAAATATTTTTTTTCACATCAATTGGCAAGGCGTTAAAAATGACAGGACCCATATAATTAATAAATTTTTGACCAAAACTCGTATTAGTAAATAAGACTTTAATATTACATAGTCTATCTTCCCCCAAAGGCTTGTCATTCTGTTTAATAAAGAAAAAGTCTGATTTTTTATGTACAAACATGATTGCGGATTTTTTGTAAAGTAATTCAAGCGGAAGCACATTAAACTCTATATAGTTTAACGAGGTAGACCCAATAAGATTGTCCTTTTTCAGACATATACGAATTAAACTATTTTGCTGAACCCTTAATGGCTTAAGAACATTTATGGATGCACCTCCCCAAATTACCATGCCATATTGCAATATAGATTGGTATAGAGAAAGATAAACTATTCTCAATGTATGAGATGATGTTATATGTTTTAATATATGAAATTTGAACATTAACGATCGTAATTTTACTATTAAACTATTGATGTGAATATTCCATTTGAGGTTACAATCGAATATTAGTCCTAAATATTTAATTCTTTTTACTATATTGATTTTCGGGCAGTTACAGTTTGATACACTTGAACAGTCATGTAATGTAATTTCTTCAAACGGTGGTAAAGTATAATTTATTGAAAAAACCATGAACATTGTTTTGTTGAAATTTAAAGAAAGTTTTTTAATATTTAACCACTTTATTATTTTCTTGAAATTTAATTCCGTTTTTTGTCTAAGAGTTTCCCAATTACTACTTGATAATAACAGACATGTATCATCCGCATATACAACTATTTTTCCATCAACTTTCATATCACATAGACTATTAATGTACATAATAAACAAAATTGGACCTAGAATACTACCTTGAGGTACACCATACATAACTTCATTTACCTGTCCCAAAACTCCATTCATATTTGTAATTTGTTTCCTCTTATTTAGATAGCTTTTGAACCAGTTTAAACAAATACCATTTATACCATAACTACTGAAAACTTTAATTAATAAACTATGATCTACAGTATCGAAAGCTTTCGCTAAATCTAGAAATATACCTAATGCTTTATCACCTTTATCGAGTGCTTTAGAAATAAATGTTGTGACAGCATATAAAGCATCTTCGGTACTTCTCCTAGGTCTGAATCCATATTGATTTTTAGAAAGAAGACTGTTATTTTCCAGATAATCTATCAAACGAGCTTTGATAATTTTTTCAAAAATTTTTGAAAAACTACTCAACATAGAGATTGGTCGGTAATTGTTCATATTTTCTTTATCACCACCTTTATGTAGAGGTTTAATTATTGCTACTTTTAATTTATCTGGAAAAATACCAAGTCTCAGACTTAAATTGAATATGTGTGTTAAAGGATTTATTATATACGGTGCTAAGTTTTTTAAAATTTTGACATTAATTTTATCAAAACCACAGGCCACATCGTCTTTAAAATGATTTATTATATTCATGATTTCCATCGAGTGTATTTTTACCGAGAATAAATTGTTGAAATTGATCACTGGTGTACGCTCATCAGAAACTTCATCAAAACATTTATCTATTTTTTTTGCTAGATTTTGTCCAATAGTGGAAAAAAACATATTTAAATGATTGGACGCAGTTAAAGGTTCTTTTTGTGCATCAATAATGTTCCCGTTATAGTTAAGGCGTTTTATGATATCATTATCAGTATTTGGTTTATTAGTTAGATTTTTTATTAATTTCCATGTGTTTTTAGGGTCTCCAGAAACACGCTGAAATTGGTCATTGTAATAATTTATTTTTGCCATTTTAATAACATAGTTTAGTTTATTTCTGTACTTTTAAAGTACTGAATTAATTTAATATTGTTTGGATGTTTTTTTGTTTTTAAAGATAATTCTTGTTTTTTACGCACCGAGCATAACAAACCTGATGTCATCCAATTTTTTAAACGATTAGTTTTAGAATTAAGTTTTCTAAGACTCTTTGAAATATTTATAGCATCAAAAATACGTGTATATACTAAATCCATTGCCTCATTTACATCACAAATACTATATAAATCCGTCCATTTAACATTATTAAAAGTATCAATTAGCTTTTTAAAATTAATAAACTCAAATGTGGTTGATTTATTTTTCTCTTTAATTACATTTGGAATAGATATAATGGTAGAATAATGATCTGAAAAAACGGTTTGAAGTACACCAGCTTCAATGTTATCAAGGCATTTTTTTTTTTTATTTGATTTGACAAATATATGATCGATACAAGAGTTTTTACTAATACCTGCAGGAATTCTCGTATATACGTTAATAAGAGAACTAAAACCATTAGATGATAATAAGTCAAGGTAATTATTCTCAACATTATCATTACCTATTATATTTATGTTAATATCACCTAATAAGATAGTCATAGTGCTATCAACAATGTCTTTATCTGACATTAATATAGCTTCTAAACGAGTCAAAAATTCATTAATTATACCCGAGGGTGACCTGTATATACATATTAGATTTAACGGTACAACAATATTATTGATAATTAACTTAATAATATTTGCTTCACAAAAATTGAATTCATGAAAATCAATATCTAAAAGTTGTTTTGCAAAGACAATTATGCCATCATTCTGGTTTCTTTTCGTGGTAGAGTATAATGTTTTATACCCAGGTAAAGAATAAATACAATTTTTAGGATCGTGCCAGGTTTCCGTTAACACAATTACGTCTAAATGGAAATCTGAATCATTTTGCAAAAATAGTAGTAACTCATCTAAATTAGCATTTATGCTCCTAATATTAACACATATTATTGTAATTGATAGATTATTACACATATTATATTTTTTCATAAATTCAGATATTGTAAGGAAATAATTAGTATTATATAACAGGTTTTTTTCAACAGTATCTACAGCATGCATTATCTAACAAAAAAAATGAATACAATTTAAAGGTACAGAGATCAATTATTGTATAATATTTTTAAACTATTTTCGTCTTCTATGAGAATGACTTTATTATTTTCATCTTTTCTTAAGAATAATTTACTATCTCTGAACCACACATATTTATAATTATGAGCCTTTGCAAACAATCTAGTTTTGTAAAATAAATTATTATTTGCTTGTGTTAAATAGTTGTTTATGTATATACCTTCATCATTCCAGTTTGCATTGACATTTTTTGCTTTAAGTTTTTTCTTTCTTGACATTTCCATCAACGATTTTTTATTTTTATAGCTGCTTAAGACAGCAACAATTTTTCCAATTTTATTTGGCACTTTGGACCGGTAGCGATATGCAGATGTAACTGATACAGCTTCTCCTAATGCCAATGACATTTCTTCAACTATTTTGCAACAATCTTCATTTTCTTGTTCTGGAACACCGACTATTTCAATATGATTTTCAAATATTTTTTGTTCCACAAAATTAATTTTTTTATTGACCACACTCATTTCATTTATTAACTTTTGATTTTGTTCTTTTAGCTGTTTATTTTCTAATCTAACATCATTAATCGACTTGATAATATCACTCAATTGCGATTTAAAATCGTCAAATTTCTCACTCAAGAAGTTAACCGAATCTTGAGAAAATGTACATGATTATTGGATTACAAGCAAAGTGTGACCTTTTTTTCTGGGCTAATCAAAACATTCGCCTTTTTTTGCCTGTTGTGTGCCCTTTTTTTCTAAATCGCGGACTGGGCCTTTTCGAGCCAGTCCGACAGTGGTTGTCAGTACTTAATCTAACCTAAAATGTTGACTGTGATAAAATTAATATTCTGATGAATTCATAAACCATCACCATTCATCATACCTCATAACTTAAAACTAATTATTGAATCTTTATATATTTTATGTATTATACTCATAGATGCCACCTCCAAATCAAAAACCAGCACCGGATCAACCATTTCCATTACCAACAGAACGAGAAGTATCTACTATACCTAAGTCAGAAGGAGAGGGTGACTTTTGGGTTTATCCCTCAGCTCAAGTAAAACGAATAATAAAATTATATAATACAATATTTCTTTACTAAAAACTGTTTGAAAATTGTTTAGATGTTTTGGAATGCAATGTTACGAAAAGGGTGGCGTTGGAAAGACGATGATTTATCACCAAAAGATATGGATGTTATAATTAAAATACACAACATCAACAATGAGCTTGCTTGGCGAGAGGTACTAAAATGGGAAGCTTTCCACGCAAGTGAATGTATGAATCCAAAGTTGAAAAGCTTTGGGGGTAAAGCTAAACATTTTTCTCCAAGAGCAAAAATACGAAATTGGATGGGATATGAACTACCTTTTGATAGACATGATTGGATAGTAGACCGTTGTGGTAAAGAAGTACGATATGTTATTGATTATTACAGTACAGATAATTCACCAAATAAATATCAAGTAGCTGTTTTGGATGTAAGGCCAGCCTTAGATTCATTTGGTGCGTTGTGGGATCGTACAAAAGTAAATATATTTTTAATTAAAATTTAAAAATAAACTTGATATCTTTATAATTTAACTTGAACATTTCAATTTTAGGCAGCTTATTGGAGATGGCGATATGAAGCTGAAATGGAAAGAAATATTGCAAATAAAATGGAAGAATTAAGAACCGATGATAAAGTGTGAATTTAAATTATTCATTTTTTTTTTATTGTATAGTGTATAGTAGGTTCCTTAATTAAAAGTTAACTATTTCAACCCTTAAAAGATGTCAAGATAAAAATTAAACTAGTAAGTATAGTATTTTTAGCACTACAAATACATTATTTTTAGATATTTTGTTATTATATTATTTTTCCGATTCAATGATTTTATTGATTAAATATTTTTAATGAAATGTATAATTACGCAGAGTTAACTTTCTTTTATGTAATAGTTAATAAACTATAAGACTTAGTTTAAAATTGCAGCAATTGTATCGTTTTAATATGTATAATTTTGTTTTATATCAATGAGTTAAAAAAATATTATATTCAATTAGTTAACATTTATATTCTATAAATTCAACTTCTCACAATACACTACTTTTCAATTAGCATTTTTTTTCTTTTAATATTTAATAAAATAAAATAGTTGGAATAGGAACATTTATTTGTAACCAAAATCTATTTTATTTTATTATTTTGACGAGACAATTTAAGTAATACAAAAATTGGTATAAATTATGTCAAACTCTGGTATAATTTTTAATTTTCTATAGTCTTTTAACATAAATTGTTCTATTAACAGTGTATACATTTTATATATTTATAATATATCAATAAATATATGATAGTTGCACAATTATAAATAAATAATAATAATAATTAATAATTAATAATTAATAATGAAATAATTTGGAAATAATAGAATTGATATTCTAATCATAATTAATAATACATAATAAATCAAAAAATGTAAAGAATATTTTCAAAATTCGTTGACAACTGTCAGTTAATTTAATTAAAGTTTCCATAGAATGCCGTGATTGAATTCAGTCTTCCATTAATAAAATTCTGCTGAATTTCCACTTTACCAAAATCATTTGCCAACCCAATACACTGAAAAATTATAGTATAAAGGTTAGATTATATTGAACACCATACATCATGTGCCTTACTTCTAATATATTTGTGGTTTTCGGCATATGAAATGCAATATTCGGCGCAATAGTTTTAACAATATCAAAAATAGCAAAACCTCCCCCGAAATGATTGTCACACATAGACGCTAAACTGTAGCTTTTATCATTTGAATATCCTGGTCCTCCCCATGGTGGTGACATAAATAGTACATCCGCTTTTAACTTCGGGTAAATTTGAAAAAAGTCACCAACTACAAAATCAATTTTATGAGCAACACCATATATCTCAGCATTATGCCGTGCTAATCTTATCTTTTCTGGATCAATATCGCATGCTATAACTAAACACAAATAGTTTTTTTAAAACTTATATTTTAATTTTTAAGTAAAATATTATGTAACATTGTAAAAATAATACCTCGTTTGCATGTTTTTGCTAGCTGTATAATATTACCACCAGCTCCACAAAAAGGATCCACCACTACGTTATTTCTACAACGCTTTGCAATGTGGTAACTTAAAACCTCTGGACAGACCGAATAGAAGCTCTCTGTAAATAAAAAACAATGTTTAAAAACACAAGATTTAAACAGAAAATAGTTGAATTACCTTTGTCCAAAAGAATACCGAGATCATAATTTGCAAACAACAAGTACCTCATTAACCAGTATTTAATAGGCACTTGTTCATCTCGATGTAGATTCTAAAATATACATATAAATAACTAAATTTATACTTGTACACCATTTTTTTTCCATAATTAATTTTAATAATATACTATAATATAATACTTTTCAAGAAGCTATAGAATTTCATTCAATATAATATAGACAACAGAGCATAATTTTAGACTTATTAATCTTGTTTAGTAAAAAGTTAACTCAATACACAAAGATTATTTGTAAAAAAATAAACTTGTTGAAAGTTCTAAATATTGTAAAATAACGATTGTACAACGTAATGTGTATTAAATTTCAGCTATAAATTTGTTGATGATTAATTATTTGCACACCAAATGGAATTACAATTTTTAAATTATACTCAAGAGCTAACTAAAAAGAAAAATTTTAAAAGTAATATTAATTTAAATATGTTTCATACTTTAATTTTGTAGTTTTTGTTGTAAGAATTGTTTTCCGAGTATGTTTTAGAGTGAATTGGCTTTTGACTTTTGCGTCTTCCATTTTGACTAAATCCATCAGAACTACCTATTGAATCCTAAAATAAAAACATAATATTAAAAAATTGTTAGATAAACTGTATGTTTATATTTGATGTTTCAATAAAAAATTATAAATTACAGTGATAATGATAAGTATTGGTGAAATACTATTGTTTTTGATATTTTGATTTCTACTTTATATCAGATAAACTATACACTTATAAATGTAGTATTAATATAAAATACCAAACTCGTAACTAAATAACTTACAAATTAAAATATTAAATTTGTCCCAAACTTCTATTTTTTTTGTATAAAAAAAATTGCTAATATTAGTTACCTAAACACCCACCAGTCTTAATTCTTCTATCACTAATCTAAATTTTTTATTCACAATTAAATATTGATACATGAGATATAATCTGAAATAAAATGCTTTCTAGTTACTAATATATTTTAGCAAATAAACAAAACATATATTTACTTTTGGTTTTGGTGCAATATAATTTTTCTGACCATATTTGGTAATATGCTTTTGAGCGTTTTCATAATAGTATATCTGTGATGGATAAAATGTATACATTTTGTCATTATTACACACAAAACCTAGATCTTTAAGAACCACATTAATATTTGGCGAGGGTTTATCGTATTGTCTGTAACAAAATAAAATTAAATCATCCATCAATAAGATACTATACAGCCATGCAGATACTTGTTTTATAAAGTAATATTTAATAAATACTGTTAAAAATGTCATATTTTATTTTCGGCATTTCCATAATATTATTTTTAATTTATATTGGTAAACTAAATACAAATCTCATTTGATTGGTTTATGCATTCATATAACAGACTGTTAACTTCATAACAAATGTACAACTCAACTTATTATATATAATAAACTATGTAAGCACTACATTTTAGTTCGAAAATAACGGTAGGTATATAATATTATATTATTGTACAGTGAAAATTGTCTAAGGCGGACCCTGAATAAAACGAATATAATATATGAACTATCGAATCAGGAATTCTTCTTTGGTCCCGGCGTGTGTTCCTATAGGCGGCCATAGCTTCAAATTATGCACGTCAAACTCAAAAAAATGGATCCTTTCTAAAAGTTGAAAACTGATCGATTTTGTAGGTGCCGTAATAGTAAAAACCTTGCATAGGTAAACGGGAAACATGATAAGCGCGGGTGTAACAAAAGCCGAAAATTATATAGGTATCTACATAATATAAATACCTACTATATAGTATGATCTATAAAATCTGAAATGTATATTAAATTTTATTATATATTTTCTCGTAGTTGTGAAAAAACAGTTGTGCACTAACGTCTAACAATCGTACATCGAATAGTTTATTTTGTACATAATTACAAATTTCAACAAACTATCGAAAAACTATTTTAAAAAATTATCGAATAGCCATTTTAGCATGTTTTCATACTTAATATTGCTGTATTGTAAAATCGTATACATCATATTTTTAAAGTCATTTTATTCAATTATTTTAATGAAAATTATTTAAACAAAATTAATTATAAATATTACTTACAACGTGTAGCTTGGTTCGTTTTCAATAGAAGTAAAACGTAGTTCGCGTTTATCTGAATAGAAGTTATCATTAGAGGTTTCATTTTTAACAAATGATTTCGACTTCTTTGGAAGTCTTTCGTGTCTATAAAAATGTAGAACAAAATATTTTGATTTTTTTTATTATTTTAAAAGCAGCTAGTATAGGTACAGCTAACTATGAAGATAACTCAGACAAAATATTTAAAACTGCAAAATAGATGTAAATCAAAAGTGTAGTTCGGCGGGGAAAGAGTTAAGCAGGAGCTCACCACCAAAGTCCTAACTTTTCCAAAAAAAAACCATTACTTAAAATAAATGTCTATTAACATAATTTTTACCTGATTATTTTATTTTAAGAACTTGTATCAGTTGCTTGAAAAAATCTCTCCTCCTCAATTAAAAAATATATGTTTACTCAACCGATCAAATTACACGTAATCCCCCAAGATCGTATTTTTTTAAAAAATTGTAAATTTTTGTAAAAATAAACATATTATAGTATTCTGAAAGTTATGACTTAGCCCAACCAGTACAAATCTCCAGAGTCGCCCCTGTCACATAAGGTATTGAAAATTATAAAAATTGTTTCCTATCATTCCTGTTAAGAATAATATGTAAGTACCTTTTATTTGCTTCGAAGTAAGTGCACAGCAGAGTTATATCGTCTCTGGAGTTGCAGTGACGGCGCCCGCACAACACATCGACCAGTTTTCCGGTACGCGTATCAAAATTCGGCTTTTTCAAAAAACGAGTCTTGTCGGCGGACGGCTCGGGTCTTCTCCATTCCGGAGAGCCATTTTTTTTCGGATCATCTCGATTCACAGGTACGGATTCACTATACGGCATAACTGGACTTAGCGAAGACGATGTGTATATTTGTGTTAATACAATTTCGTTCGTGGTCTCCTCAATATCTGCCGCGGGTTTATGCGCGGTGCAAAAATTATCGTCCAGTTGTCCGGTACATGTATTCAAGTTCGGCTTTTCTACATAAAGAGTCTTATCGGCGGACGGCTTGGGTCGTCTCCATTTCGGAGAGCCTATTTTTTTCGGATCATCCCGATTCACAGGTACGGATTCACTATACGGCATAACTGGACTTGGGGAAGACGATGTGTATATTTGTGTTAATACAATTTCGTTCGTGGTCTCCTCAATATCTGCCGCGGGTTTATGAGCGGTGCAAAAATAATCGTCCAGTTGTCCGGTACATGTATTCAAGTTCGGTTTTTCTACATAACGAGTCTTATTGGCGGACGGCTTGGGTCGTCTCCATTTCGGAGAGCATTTTTTTTTCGGATTATTCCGATTCACAGGTACGGATTCACTATACGGCATAACTGGACTTGGGGAAGACGATGTGTATATTTGTGTTAATACAATTTCGTTCGTGGTCTCCTCAATATCTGCCGCGGGTTTATGAGCGGTGCAAAAATAATCGTCCAGTTGTCCGGTACATGTATTCAAGTTCGGTTTTTCTACATAACGAGTCTTATTGGCGGACGGCTTGGGTCGTCTCCATTTCGGAGAGCATTTTTTTTTCGGATTATTCCGATTCATAGATACGGATTCACTATACGGCATAATCGTGTTTAGCGAAGACATTTTGTATGTTCGTGTTGGCACAGTTGCGTTCGTGATTTCAATATCTGTAGCGGGTTTATGCGCGGAGCAAAAATAATAACAATAATGTCAAAATTACGTAAATAAATAATGAAGTAGGTGGCGGTCGCCATGCACATACGATATTATAATAATAATGACAACCCGACAACCGCGGCCGCATTTAGCCAATATAATATTTTAACCGTAAAAGTGTAAGGCTAGAATATTATAATAATGTATCATTGTATTAAATATTAATGCGATAGGTACTATAATAGTTCATAGATTTATGAACAAATTTACACTCATATATAAAATATGTGAATATTATTTTAATTAGAGTACCTGATACATACTCAAATCGAATAATTTATGAGGAATACCTCGTGCCTATATCCAAGCTTTTTACTTGCAAACAATGAAACAAATAGGTACCTACTAGCTCACATAAATTATGTATCGAAAAAATCTATAGCACATTTCTATAAAAAAAAACAAAATAAGTAGGTATTTTGAACAAATATCATCGATATTGAGGGTATAAGTGAAGTGTCCAGTGCTACAGTGCTACTTTATAGGTATTTATATACTTTATAGTACCCTACTATGCTAATATTATATAATATTATAATATTATACATAAAAAATGTCAACCAGCATGCAGAATTATTGCTCACATATTATAATATGTGTAAATTATATTATGTAAACCTAATTAAATTTAACCTACACATTTTGTAAGTATAAAAACAAAATATTATTCTTTATTTAATAATTTATTTGTAATCATATTTCAGTAGAAGGTTTTATCCAAAGGCATAGAGTACAGGCGCAATTAAATTAAATACCAAATAGGTAGATACAAATATGCAAATGAACTAATTAATAATATTATAATATTAGTAGTACAGAGTGGATTTTTTTGTTATTGATTATCTATTTACCTATATTAAATTTTTTTTCGACATCAACAAAAACCAATGGCCGTTATTTTCAAATAGACTATCTCTTCTGATGTCATATCTTCCGGGATTCCTTGAATTAAAGTTATTAAATCTTCGCAGATACAGTTTCAATCGTTTTAAACCCAACATTTCTCTATTCAATACCAACGCTTCCAATTTGCCGACTACCTATTTTACCTGGAGCTTGTTTAAGTAATTGTTCCGTTTTATGTAGGTATTTCTAAGTTAATAGAATAGATTGTATTAGTTGCGTGCCGGATTTATTTAATCAGATTATACTAGGTACTAAAAATCTTGCAAGCATACTTACTCAAAAGTAAAAAAAAAACACAAAAAACGCAAAAAAGTATTTCACAAAATTATAACAAAACTGTATGCATTTTATTGTAAGTTTTATTGTATGTAACTTCGTCTTAGACCAATAAAATAAAATGCGAATGCCTACAAAATCCGAACTTTAATTTTATAAGTGTTCAGTAATTATGTTCAACGATAATAAAATAACAATATGTATCATTTAATAATATACATAATATGTAATACTGCTTATAAATTAGTTATGATACTTATAACCAATATCCAAGTACAAATGTACAATTATTACAAATTTTTATTTATATGTCTTATGATTGTTATTTAAATAACGGCGGGAATTATTATCATAGATAAATAGAACTGTGTATATATCTATGATCATTATCAATTTTGAGGATTAAATAATAAATAATAAAAGGACTATGGAGGCAATCCAATATTTATCTCGAGACAATGTCATTGTCAGTTTGTTTTGTCACATAACCAGTATATTATTATTTTGAAATTACTCATTAGTCAATAGATACTTATTAGTTAGTTTGTTACTAGTTTGGTAGTTAATAGTCATGGGTCGTGTCGTTCCTTCATTATAATACGGTTTTGTAGCAAAATTATAAAATTATCGTTATTATTATTAGCGTGTAAAGGTATTACAAATTACAATGAGAGTTATTTCTATCGCCGTTTTGGTTTTTTGTTTATCTAGTGAGTATACCCTAAAATGTTCTGAAGATGACTTTGTCGATCCGTTGGATATGCTCAACTATGATAGGTCGTCGAAATCAATGAAAATTCCTACACCAAAAATAATGGCTAATGAGCCCGTTCAAAATGAACGTTGTACAGTCTTTCTTTCAAGATTCATCAACATACTGTTAATAAACACTGGACTATCTGTAAGTGTGTATATTTAAATAAATAAATAAATAAATATTTATTATTTATCTGTACATAATATACTCCAAAGACTTGCTCGTGAACAGTGTTGTATTCTATTTGATTTTGTGGCTCTTTTTTAGAACATTGATCAAGTGTCAAACAATGACGAAAACAAAGAGCTGAAGTTGTACACATCAGTGACCCTCAGTGTTCAAGATTTAAAGTTGTTGAAAAACATGGCCAATAAAAGGGATGTAGATTATACAGAAGTTGATCGAATTTTAAACGGCCTATTTACTCCAGTGGAAATTAACTCCACTGAAGAAAATGGCCAAGAAAACAGCCATTCAAAAATATACGATCAGGTATCTAATTGTAATTTATATTATTATTTAATTAGTTACTTATAATTTGAATATTTTGTAGTATATAATTAGGTAGGTACTAATAAAGCAATTAGTAAGTAAACAACTTAATGTCATTATAAATACTTTTTAATAAGTATAGAAAACATCCTTGAAAACATTTTTATGATTATTGATTAGTAGGTAATCTAGTAGATCGTCTATTTTTGATAGGTATTTTAATAGTATAGACAATTATCGAATAAAATTTCTTTTTATATCTATTTTCATTTAATAGTTTTATGCCAAAAAATGTTCCATACTTTATCTCTAATATTGTAACGTAACCCTTCACAAATACTCTGGCATTAAATCAATCGAGGGTTAAAGCTAAAATATTTGACTATTTTTTTTATATAGGTATAAGAAAATTACCACATATTTAACCTTCTCACTAATGTTATTCATATAATATATATTTATATTTTCTTCCTCATTTATCAGCTACCTACCTTAATTATGCATAACTATATGTTGGTATAGGTTTCTATTTTTATAAAAAGGTTTAAAAAAAAGGTGTTGCCTGCTGTTATATTGTTACTTGTTTGTATTTGCACCTTCATGGTGTACCTAGTATTATTAACCATTAAATATCATTTAGAATTATTTTAAGTACTTAAAGTATGCTGGGTAATACTTTACTAAATATCAAATTATAATCATTGTTTCAGTTTAAGCAAGACTCGCCGTATTGGATTTCAGTTGGTTGTATTTCAATTGTTATACTGTATATTATTTTTAAAAAAATTAATTATATTTTCAGTCTAACATTTGTTCTATTTATTATTTTTGCACTTGGATTTGCTTCAACCTGGTATACCATGTACATGGTAAGAAACCCAAATTTGTATTTATTTAAAATGTTTTTTATTGCTCATGGACTCATAGTGCAATTACTAAAAATGATGATTTATGATTTCTTTAAATTTCTTACATTAAGACATTTACTGTGCTAAATTAATAGTGGACCTAAAAAAATATCTACTTTTATAATTATTAAAATACTAGAATACCAATGATCATTGTAACAACGTTATTGATGACTGTATAGTGAGAGAGTGTTTTTATATTGTTATGTATTTATAGAAAGCTGAAATAAATCGCAGTATTCAATTGGAGTACATGCCTACTGAGTGTCACAAAAATACAGGCTGGACTACTTTTTCTTGGTTTCAATCCAACAATTTAGGTAATATTTTTTAATTTTCATGTTATTCTAATTAAATTGTATTTTTTATATTTATTTCTCTAGATCAGTGCAAAAAACACAAAGAAGCAATTTTTTTGGATCCTAAATATTCTATCGCCATGACTGATATATTAGCTGAAATGGTTAGTAAAATGTTGATGAAGCCAATAGAAGCCTTAGGAGAATCTATATATGTGTTCAATAAATCGGTTTTAAGTAAGAAAAATTGCATTTTATCATATATTTTCTATTTATATTTCATTTGATTCGTGAGAACTGGAATTTCACAAAGATTTTTTGATTTTGAGTTTATTTATAGACTATACTATGTTAATAAAAATATTACTATTATTTTTAGAGGATATACCATTTTGGGCTCAAATAATTTTGATTCCTATCGTTATTGTTATAATCATCAAGACAGTATTTTTATCGTGCTCATTGTTAGTTGGTCGAGGTTTAAGCACAAAATACTTATTTGGATATGGTGATGTAAAAATTGGTGCAGAACCAACCCACAATGACCAATATATGACAAATAAAAAAATTAACAATAGTTTTCATCCAACAACAGCAGCCCAACATACGACACCTCAAATTTCTGCATTACCAAATGTTAATTTCAATATCAATTTATGTCATCCAAGTCCAACTGAAAATACTCGATCCATGCATTATGATGATAAATTCAAAATCAACTATGCAAAAGAAAGTAATTTAATAGCAATGCTAAAGAATAAAGAGATAGACAGTGTTGATAGTAAAGATTTCAAAGATTTTATAAAAAAAGCACCTAGACATAGAACATTGTCTATGTGATCCTCCATTTTCAAAGTAATGTAATATGATATATTATGATCTATTTTATAATTTATAAATATTTTCCGTTTTGGATTATTATGCTGTATTTTAATTGAAATTAATTTTTGTATATTTATTACGTTCATGGTGTACAATGATGGACCTATATATTTTTTTTGTAGTAGGATATTGGAACTTCCATTGAAATACTATTTAAAAATTGTTTTCACATTATTGACCACCATGTAATTTGTATACTATGTATACATTATAATATTGTATTATACAAGTTTTATACTATAATAAGATTTTATTTTATATTGCTATTTTGGTACCTTAATAATAAAATATAGTTTTGATCAGGTTTATTGGTACACTACCAAGATATAAATTAATAGCTAAATTAGTTTATATGATTTGATTGTTTTGAACTAGTTACATAAGTCATATTCAAAAACATGATTTGTTTGAACAATGTTTTTGGACACTAGACAGCGTTAAATGTGGGCAGTAGTAACCGCTTATTGATAATGAACTCATTGTTCATTGTCTCATTCACTAATTGGGCTCAAACAAGTTATCCCTGATTTATACCTATAGCTACTATCAAGTACAAAAAATTTGTCTTTTAACTCGTTACACTAGTTAATGTGGTTGATGTATATTTTTAAGTGCATATTTTCACATTTTTCCTTTTTAATGACATATGTTTTGACGATTAATACTATTTACTTGACTCGTCACATCAACGTTTTTGAAAATATATTTTTTACATAATTAGAAGTCAAAACAAAACAAAATTTGCATGTTACATCGTTACAAATTTTTATGATATTTTTTCTTTGTGAATGACAAGTGAGAACATACAAACATATTATGAAATACATAAATACCTACACAATAATAAATATTTATTAGCATATTATAATCAAATTTAATTTTTTCATTACAATACTTACGTTTATATTTTTACTTTTGCACTATTCCTAATGGGTATATAATACAATATTTCAGGACAAAATGTTGTAAATTTGTGATTATAAATATTAAGTACCCATTTTCTTTAATGATATAGAGAATTTGTAATTTTATTAGTTAATTTTCAAGCAATACCTACTCTAATCAATTGTAATTTGAAATAAAAACTCAAACACTTCTACTCATTGTGTTCATAGGCGTGTCTATGGGCCTATCAAGCACTTGCGCGACCTGTGAAATTTAAGAAAGCATATGTAAAATATATGCTCAATAATATTGCGGTTCTTTTTATATAGTTATGAATATTTTTTTTTTCATTTTGGGGGTCAGACTATTCGACTTTACTAGTGGCATACTCTATTAAGATTGTGTTAGACCTGTAAAAATGAAGTACCTACACACGCCTATGATTATGTTGAGGATACAAAAATTTGAATCTACAAACTTTGGAATTTTACTATTTTTTTTAATGTTTGTAACATTTATATTTACTCATAATATGTTTTTGTTCTTTATGTATGACCATATATAAGGTAGTAGGTACCTCCATAATATAATATTAGTTATTACAATATTCACATTACTACCTAGTACCTACCTAACATAATAATATCATTGATTATAAATACTAGTTTATTAATTGGTTATTTATAATCAATGATAATATGAACGTTCAATATGGTCAAATATGATTTATGGTCCCCACGGCCCCACCCCTAAACCAGTAATACGACCATACCCAGTTTCCTATATTTTGCTTCCCCACTGTCATTGTTGGGTAAATAACTTATAAAGTAATACAATTACGTTGGGTATGTACTTCAGTACTAATTGTTAACTATATTAAATATATAATTTTAAAATGTAGGTAGGTAGTGACCGTAGTGTAACATTTGTTTTTCATTTATAAAATTCCTACAAAGTATGTTGTTACAAAATATGATGTTACTCTTTTAACATGTGAAAACATCCTGAAATTTTGTTAATTTTGTTAATACTTAATAGTTATAATTTGTAGCATAGGTACATTAAGGGACTATTCCCCAGTAACCCAACACAGCCTCTGACCACTTCTAATTGCTATACAAGTAAAATATGCTGAATTTTAGATCAATTATGTGAGACCTATGGTACCTATTGCAGCCCTCCTAACAAAACTTTTAAGCTAAAATAACACATAGGGGATCTATATCTAACATCAATAAGGGATATTCTAAGGGGTTGCGCCACTGCGTACAGGGTCTGGCAAATTAATATATTATTATTATAAACCAGGTAACCAGTTACCTGTAAATAATAATACATAGGTAGGTAGCCGTAGTACATTAATTACAACAAGTAGGTTTTAGGTAGGTACCTATATCCGGGATAGTCGAATCGCACTTAGGTTCAAAAAAGGTAATGGTCGAACTACACACGGGTAAAAAACCGGTAGTGGTCGAACTGCACTCGTTCAAAATATAGAGTTAAAATTTAAGGTCACTATGGACGTTCACGTTTATTATTATAATAATATTTGACGATTTAAAAAAAGAATAAATAAATTATATATATATTGTTACTACAAAATTTATCAAAATAAGTTATAATATTTACAATAATAATATTTCATGATTTAATACATGTATATGTATATAATATTATATTAACATAATGGACAATGGTACCTATTTATAAAACAATAATTTACGTTTAATCCCTTCAAATGCATGATATTTTTGTTGGAATATCTTTTTTGAGCCCAAGTGCAGTTCGACCACTACCTGCTTTTTACTTGAGTGCAGTTCGACCAATACCTTTTTAAAACCCAAGTGCAGTTCGACTAAAATAAGTGCAATTCGACTAAAATAAGTGCAATTCGACCATAACCCCTATATCATCAAACGGTATAACTTAGGTATATGGTTTAATATAATATTTCTATCGATGTATATAGGTACATACTACATAAAAATTAATGTAATTTTGTATGGGGCTTATAGATGATTTGGAAACTACTGCTAATTATTGGCACATTATTTTGCACGCATATTCCTTGAGACTCGCGTAGTATCCTTTCCTTCGTTTTGAACCCGTATAGGTTGCAATGGAGCCACACAGTCAAACGGGATTTTGTTGTGGATCATGAAAATCAAATAATTTTTCTGTTTATATATTATACGGTTGCCATTGGTAACAGAAATAAAATTGGTATTGACTATAGCCGACCCGAAATATTAAAAATGTGGTAATTACCCTAATTAGCTTTTAAAAAACATTCGATCAATCAATTTCATTTGGTTATGAGTAATATTGTAGTCTAGTATTTTTCCTAGAATCGGGAATTTTTCAATTTCAATGCAATTCGCACTGTCCGTATAATATTATAATTCAGTGCATTTAATGTAAAATTATGTATAGTTATTATAATAATCGTACAAATATACCGACATAAGTCGTTTTATTGTGATGTATAGTGTCTGTACTCGGTAGATAAATAAAGATAGAAATTGACTACTCTATGTATCTATGTTTATGTGTAAGGATGAAATACACTTGGGGGGGGGGGCAAAGCCCTCTACGGTAACTCCAAATGTGTGGTACGAAAAAAATTGTATTTTAGCCTCTGGACACTATTACCTAAGCCTGGTGTAACACATATATACACACAGAGCAATGGCAAATCTACTAAAACCGTACCAAGTACCAACTGCAATTTACTATTTTAATATTATTGTCCGTATGGCCGTATTGGAAGAGGAGGAGGATAATCGAAAGGTATATAATACTTCGTCAAATGGGTACCTAGGTAGGTAACTACAGGTAAGTATATGTTTGGGAAGGTTGTGTTATTATAAGACGAGAGAAAATCATTTATGCCAACTTTCATTTTCTCTTAACAATAATAATATGTAATACAAACTATTGATGTGTGACCTAAAATGTACGAAAACAAAATTAAAATAATACATACCTGTGCACAACAAAGTATGGCTACGCAGAGACTAGAGAGACGCGTATCTAGGTATAGCCGAGTAATAATTATATGTTATATTATATAGTGTAATCACAAGTATTTATAATTGAAGTGCACTCCGAATAGTTATTAATGCAAAACGAATAGGCATAGTAGGTAGGTACCTATATTAGTATAGTAAGTTATACGCTATACTTGATATAGCACTATAGCAGTTATTATAATTTATTATATATAATTGATAGAATGTAGCCAAGTTATAGGTATAAATATTTATTTTCGTTTTTTGCCTTGTGGTAAAAATAATGAAATATTGTATCATATAGCTATTAAATTATTATTTTTCCAGATTTAATATATCAGTACCGAAATAATTGTATGGGTGCTTGGTGCTCCATTTGTGCTATAAACAGACATTCAAACTTTTCGGTAGTTGGATATCCTCATCACAAAAATTAAGGCAATAATGTGAGTGCTAAATTTAATCAAATATAAATAATTTATAAGAATTATTTTATAAATTATATTATTATAACATCATCCACACTTAAAATATTAAAATTTAAATTAATCATGCATGTTAAAAATTGTAATAAAAAAGGTGGGTAAGTGGATGTCGCTCTGCTGTACAGTAGGTTACAAGTGGGTCACTGTAATGGATGGTGTTAAATTTGAATTCAATGATATAATGTCATTGTATAAGAAAAACGATTCTGAGCGAAAACGGTCAGTCAGACTATGATGTTACTAAGTATATTTGATATTATTGTGCATAAAGTAATTTATATATAACCTATTTACGTGGAGCCTTGTTTTCAATCCTTAGCTATAAAAGTTGAACATTTTATAAATTTTTAACTACAAAATAATTATTAAATTATAAATTTGATAAATTTTGTCGAAATTTGGCTTATAAAAAAAAATTGTGCCTATGTATTTTTAATATTTTTCAACTGCTATTGTAAAAATATATCAGGAGCCTTGTATTAAATTTTCACGCTTTATTTCCCAACAAATAAATTTTATTGATATTTATAGAAAAAAAAACTAAAAAATTGAAAACTGGCAATGTCCGTAAACAGCTCAAAAAAGTCAAATTATTTTCAAAATTTTATCGTGTATAGAAAATGCTAATATAAACATTCAGTGAAATTTTCAAGTATCTGAAGTCATTCGTTTTTTAATTACAATAAAATAAGAAAATCGTTACATGAGAAATCGAGTGAATATCAAATGTTGTACAAATATGAATTTCAAACGCTCATAAAGAATTAATTCGACTTTCTTGTAGACATTTTTTTTTTTGATAAAGGTAGACAAACTTATGGATAATCTTGTATTACATTTCAAATCTTAGATTTAAAAAGAAAAATTTTATGAATTCTCAACTCAAAATAATTTGCTAATTTTCGTGATTTTTCCGTATTTTGTCAAGATTTGAACTTTAAATGCTTATAAATAAAAACTGTGACTAAGGATTTTTAATTTTTTTCATCTGCCTTTGAAACAATAACCTAGGAGCCTTCTATTAAATTTTCAAGCTTTTATACTCAACAGATAAAATTTTATTGATATTTATTAAAAAAAAAACTAAAAAAAATGGAAACTGACAATGTCCATAAACAGCTCAAAATAAGTCAAAATATTTGGAAAATGTTATGGTGTATATAAAATGAAAATATATACAACCAGTGAAAATTTCATGTATTTACGGTCATTTGTTTTAAAGTTACAACAAAAACCAAATTCAATTTTGTGAAAAATCGATTTTGCGTAAAATTTCCCGTTTTTCCTTAATTTTTCTTTTGTTTTTCTTGGCGCTTTTGAAAATTACTGGGAATTTTAAATTTTGACCTCCCCATGCACCAACGATATTCACTTTCCAATCGAAAGATACCGAAGTTGAAAATCGAAGCATTATTTCGACTACTTATCGTGTACACAGGCACAAAAAAAAATATAAAAACACACATCATTGTAAAATCAATACATTCATCGTTCCACTCAGAATCTAAAACGTTTAGGTTCACAATTGCACGTTAAATATAAGTAGGCATTTAAGTAAAAATTAAGTAAATGATAAATGTGATTAAAAATTGTGAACATAAATATACTAAAATATATAAGCTATTTACGCCACGATCTTAAATTATAACAACCAGTGACGTATTTACGGGGGGCGGGGAGGTTCATGTGGTCCGGACCCCCTCCCCTAATTGGCCCCATAAATACCTATTTAGATATCTAATATATATAATAATGTATTCTGTAGCGGAGCCCCCAAATGTGTTTGAAAAATTAGCCGGACCCCCTCCATGAAAAATTCCTAAATAGGTAGGCTATATAACTATATAACTATATAACCTAACCAAAGGTTCATAGTATATATTAATATTACTATACAATAGTTATATTATGCGATTTGTTTTTAACAAAAATTAATTCAACCAACTTTACCTATAACGAATAGAAATAAAAATTACTATTATCGCAATATAAATAGATAAATAGTAAAATATCCTTAGAAAATATCTAGGCTGACAGACCGCTCCGCTCAGAATCATATACCGGGTGATTCATTTAACATAATAGACACTCATTTCAGAGTATTAATATTTTTGAAAATATATTATTTACATGATTTCAAGTCGTTACAAAACAACGTCTTTAATTATATTTTTAAATATCTTTTATCCTCATAATTTTTGAAGTTTTTTTTATTTTTTTTCAATTACAATACATAATTTTAATTTTTAATGCCAAAGTAGAATATTTTCTGAGTATTTCCATACATAAAAATCAAACGTTGGCAAAATATTTAAGTTTAGATGAGAGGAGTAGAGGACCAACATTTTGCGAGGTAACCGCGTACTTACCACTCCACTCTTCTTATCGAAACTTTAAATTTACTTATAACTCATAAACTATTCGTCCTAAATTCGATTTTTATGCATCGATATACTTAGGAAAATATTCTGCTCTAGAATATGAAATTAAAACTATAAAATGTGATAAAAAAAAAACAAAAAACGAGTGTAGATTTTAACGACTATAGAAACCATGTAAATTTTTTTTCAAAACTTTAATTATTATGCTTTTTGAATTAAGGGGATTCCATACCGTGATTTTCTGTTTTTGTCTAACACACGCGCGACCTAGTATTTTAGACGTGTTTTTTGCCAAACATATAAATTTATCTAATGAAGAGATGAGAATTCTAAAGCAGATTTGAATTAGCCGAAATTCAAATCTGTTTTCAGAATTCTTATCGCTTTAATTGATCAATTGGAATGTTTGGCAAAAAAACACGTCTAAAATACTATGTTGCGGAAAAACAGAAAATCACGGTATCGAAACCCTTTAATGAGTGTTCAATGATAAAAGAATCAGCCGGTATAGTACATTGATTCATCATTGAATTCAAATCGAACACTCCATCTATTCTTACTAAGTGATCCGTTCATGTAGGTGACTTCTTCCATTTTTTTCAATTTACAATAATTATTTTCTCAATATTCTAAAAAAACTATTTTGTACCCAACTGATACTTATGATCAGACAGCGTGCGTGAAACAATATTCGAACCTTTCTAAATCCTAAAAAAAAAACATATTAGGTCGTCGTGCCTGTTGCTCGTACTTTTGGTATGCACATAATATTATTATATATAGTGTCACAGTTGCATAGGTCTGTACATACCTAGGTATATATATGCGAGAGTGGAGGAAAAATGATATATGAACGTCAAAAAAACTGCGGTTGAGGTGATTACACTGACAGTTCAAGTTATGTAATTGCGATTGATGTACTATAATATATACTTGGCTAGGCCCTATAAGTAGTATAATAATATTATACGAGTATTATTATATGATGTTCAGCACGCACTTCATCAATCTAGCGATAGTTACCAAACAGTCAGACGTATAATTGAATATAATTATTATATATTATACAGTTAAGTATTTATTATTTACATATACGAATAATTTATCTATTGCAGGTGTCTGCATCAGATTATTTCCTATTATATATTACAATATGTTTAGAATTTATTTAAAGACCAGACTTAAATTTGACGTCGGTCGTCAAGCGATTAATGATTACGTTGAGTATAGTTAATAATTATTATAGTTGCAGGTCGCTTCGACGAATGTAATTTCAAAAGTTTAATTCTAACAATTTATTAGTACCTGTATGGATGTATTAGGTATAGGTAGGTCGGTAGGTACTTAAGTGTATTTTAGAATGTTTTTTATTGAAATACGAGTAGGTACCTATTTATATTTTTATAACTTGTTAACTATCAACACTGAGTACCTATTGTGTAATCCAAATAAGATACATTTTTATAGAAACTTAAATATTTTCTTTTAGATCATAAATCATTTTAATATTGAATCCAACTTGTTAGCCTTCTGATCAATATATTCAAGATTTTTTTTTCAAATTAATAGATACTTAACTCAAATGGGTTGATAATATTTTTTAACTGCTTCGTGACACTAAAAAGTATTAAAAATAAGTATTTTATTGTCCTTTAGAATAGTTGATAATAATTGAATTTATTTAAACGTACCCGAGTATAAAACTAAACAATTTTGCCCGGTGATAACGAATTATATATTGTGATCAATCAACAGTAAGATTTCTTTGTTTTCACACGTGTTAAAATTGTTGAAAAATTATCTTCTGGCCGATTTGAGTCGACCATAATCTCATCTCATACTCTTTTATATATATATTGTTGATAAACTCTCGTATACTGATGTATGAATTCGTATAATAGTTAGCACGTTTCCATCATTAATAAACTTAACGAATTGTAAAATATCATTCCAGAGACTAAAGCAACTGCTGCAGAACCATCCGATAGTAATCTTAAACCATGAATAAGCGCATTGTTATACAATAAGTATACGTTCATTATTCACACGCACGTTAAGGTTCTATTGTATAATATATATACATATTATAATATACTCGCACTGTAAAGTATCAGAGTTGTATTTTATTTTTGAACGACCATCTAAGCACTATTATTATTAATTATCGTATTGTTAGCAACAGAGTAGGTACATCAGACGCGAGCTAGTGCCTACCTGTTGATTATACAGGTTTAAACATCGAGGTGATATGTAATCCACTGATCGCTCTAATAAACCTAGCTTAACCATCCATTGCTTAAACGAACATTGGCAGATTTTAAACTTAGTTTAATTTTTAAACCAAGCTTGGATAATCTCGAGTTAAAACAAGACTGGTACAACTGGTCCTAAGACGGATCAGGGTACACTCGATAACTTTCAGTGACTCATATTATTGACTTATTGTAATCGGTGAACATAATATTTTTGAATTCAGATTTTTTATGGGACATACGATACTAAGCGATAACATACGATACTGGATCATAAATCGCTATGGCTTAAAAATGTTTAACTCTTGTATTTCGAGCATGCGCAAAAGCATCACTTTTTCTGTGCACCCTGTTTACGTGGACTCGCAGTATAATATATCACATAGGTAATAGGTATAGGTATAGGTATAATACGAGTATTACGAATATTACGATGACAAAGTTATATAAATATTGTATAGTTTCAAATCATTAAAAAATACTTTTATTTATATTTTGAAAAATTATTTCTATAAATATTACACGCTTATAAATATGCTCACATTGTACGCATATAAATTGGTCATTCCTGTTTCCCAATATCGTAGGTAATATAATATATAGATACGTCATATATCACGCGATTCAAGTAGACAAATCGCATATTATTATGATGTGCGTACCTGCATTATTATTAGGACAATGATAACGTATATTATTATATACAAACATAGATTTCATTATTATTTTTTACAGTAACTAAAATAAAGTTAAGTATATCACAAATGCTGTTTGGTATTTATCATGACTCGCGAGGCGAACGTCCTGTATACACACGCGCCGTCGCGTCAAGTCATAATCTTTATGTACATACTACCTATATATATATACACATATACATAACTTTATATATATATAATATGATAGAGGCGTATATATATATATAGGGTCGTCAGCGAGGAATGTTAAAGTTGGCCTTGATGAAGCGGCCGACGAACCCGAGCTTGAGCAGCAGCGACGGTTTGGTGCTGAGCCTCCGCCGGAGCATCACGTACGACGCCACCTTGAACGCGAGGAACATGCCGCACAGGGCGCTCATCGACCCCCAGTATGTCACCTCGGACATGCCGACCGTCTTGAACAGGGCCGACGGGTCCCGGAGATTGCAGTAGTCCTCGGTCTTGGGGCACTCCAGCCGGCCGCGGCCGTTGCCGTAGATGGCCATGACGAGCGCCTCGACGCCGTACCGCAAGTAACTGAAGTTCATGCCCAGCCGGACGATGCCGGGGATCTCGTCCTCTTCGTAGCCCAGACCGAACGACGCCAGCAGCATCATTGGGCAAGCCACGCATGGTCCGAAGAACACGCTGTTCTGTAAGCACGGAGGTAAATGTATGACATTAATATTATGAGCTCAAATGGGAAAAAATTCGGCGGGTAGAGGATTCTCGGCCCAACAATTGTTCAAAAACTGTGCCCCGAGCACGATTAAAGATATTCTGTACCTCAAGCCTTAAGGATTTACCTACGATTGATGTCACCACATTGGTTTTTCCCCATTTATGATTGTGTAGAGATACATACAGATAATTTTCAACTACTAAACTACTTAAATTATTTTTTTGTCGTTATATAAATTGTAATAGGTACACATTAATACATTATGACATACGTCTTAAAGTTTTCATATTTATATTATAAAAATTTAAAAACTACTCCGCGGATAAGTGTCCGTAAAAAAAGTGTTCTCGGTCAGCCTGAATTTATCAACCATTGCCTTAAGGTATATCTTTAATCGTGGTTCCGAGTGCAAAATTATTGAACATAGCCCCACACAGCCTACCCACCTAGTGGACATTTTTAAATAGGTACTACGATTCAGCGGCATATATTTCAATTCTAAGTATAATATTATATTATGTTACTATAGGCATGCAAATGAATGTTTAGATTTGATGTTTATTCAATCTTTCCCAATTGCATTTCATATAATATTCAGTCACTTAAAAGAGCAATTTTATATTATTATTAAAACTCTTATTTTGATAGCAATATTTACAGCTTACAGGTTGCAGCACGAAATAAAATTAAAAATAATTATTATTATCTACGATAGTAGGTATATCTATTAATTTGTGATTGGGACGCGTGTCAACCACTATATTACCAGATGTATATTTGGCCAGAGACCCACCCTCAGTGGCGTTATTTCAGTTTTTGAGAGGGAGGAGGTAAAAGTTTGACCGACCCATAATAAAACTGAAAAAAAAACCACTCGTTAACAATTACATTACAATTGCATTTTTATCTCAATAAAAATAGCCTTCTTACATAATTGTATACTTGCTATAATTACTATCTGGTGGTTACTATCATAGGCATAAATAACCTATTTTTTAAGAGATAACAATGACTAAGAAATAATTAATATAATAATATATATGTAGATGGATACCTAAATATATTACCTATTAGCTATTTATACTACTATATGAAATAATATAGAAAACTATCAGAAAAACGTCATACAAACAGACGTCACAATTTAAATCAATAATAGTTCTGTCCCCCGCAATTCCTGTACTTAGTGATGTAAAATATCTACTATCTTAATAATTAATAACAAAAGTTATAAATAATGACTGATGATTGAAAGTAATGATGGCGACAATAATGGGCGCGTTCCAACTTGTAAGGCAGTAAATATCTATATTAATATATTAATACAACCGAAGGAATTAGTTATAATAGCTATAACTGATTACAGAGCTGGATTACAGGTGGTATATAAAAACAGTATTTCATCAGCGGAGAAAATATTTTACTCGACATGTGCGAATAGGTGGATGCTAGGGGGTCCTGTATAATATAATATAGGTAAGTATCTATATGACACCTGAAGTTCTTTAAAACAACGTATTTGACATTCCAGTTGCATAACCGTCTAGTAGAACAAGATTCACCGTTGTATAATAATAAAACTTTCAAAGGAATGTTACAATATATAATTATTATACCTACTAATACACTGTAAGCTACATAATATAATGTGCTGATCGGGGGTGGGGGCACGAACTCCCCTATTTTGTTAAAACGTAGACATTTTATCGTATCTACAGGGTGACTTTTTGAGCATGCTCACCCATATTTTTCCCTTTAATAGTACATTTGTTCAAATTCTGATTTTGTGAATTATACTTAAATACCATATTTTCAAATTACTGATATTTTCGTTACTGCTTAAGGAGTATCCTATGGCGATACGAACCTCAGTTTTTAAAATGAGAACCACACTTTTTACTACAAATTATTTAGTGCCTTCGAGTGTATTTAAAAATTCAAAAAATCAGAATTTGAATTTAAGCATAATTTAATCATAAACATGGGGCGAGCATGTATCACCTTGTATATGTATGCAAATAGCACACATCAATAACTACCTATCTATATATATATTACAGACACGAATTTAATATTTTGTTTTCCAAAATATATGATTTAAATTCTTATTTGATTATAAAACTGTTTAGAATATGACGTCTAACTTGTATTATATTACATACAATGCGTTTTGGTTTCCAAAATTTTTTCTACCATAGGTAATTAATTAATTAGATAATATTTTCTGCATTTGCTTCGTATGCCCCTACAATAAACTTCACCGTTTATCGTTGAAGAATTAATGTGTGTACTGAACTGCGCAAAGTATAAATTATTACAAATGTTAGTATGTACTAGGTAGTAATGTTATACATGCTCAATGACATAAGTAGACGCAGTCCGCAGAAATAATTGTTGCACGAAACATGTTTTTGTTTTTTATTTTTATTTTTATACATTATCGGCATTCCATTTTGACGGAAATGCGTACTTAACTAAACGGAAAAAATAACGATCGACTTACAATGTATACTTATTGAATATTGTGTTAGCTTTTGTGTAAAATACTTTAAAAGACCATTTAATATTTTATAATATTTGATTTATACTTCATATTTTATGTATTATGTATATATAAACCTTATAATTCATTTTTTCTCATGGCCCATCAGCTATATTATAGTGAATTAGTGCGATGGTAGTTGATAGGTAAACTATATACTTCCGGCCCTGGCGATACCACGCTGTAACTAAACCCAGAAATTATTCACACGAAGGACAAACGACGTCTTTTTTATACTTGGAAAATAAATAATGTCTCGTACATATTTTGTTAAACAGGTTACTTTAATGTCGGGTAGTTAAAATAAGAAAATGTTTATTAATATTTTATAAATATGGTTTGTAACATAGTAAGGTAAATGATAGGTACCGCAGATCGATTCAGCCAGATAGATGATAGGATATTAATTATTTTAAATAATATTCTCAGTTAAGTTCCTACGGAACATAATAGATTTTTTTAAGTTCACATCACTATAGGTCCCAATACTCTTTATTCGGTTTAAATATCGATAACTTAAATAAATTTACCGTGGACATAATATCAGATATATTATACATAATATTTTGATAAATGTCTCATATATATTGTTTTTGGGGTTCAAACGTAACGTTACAGTTTTCAAAACTAGTATGTCAATATGTAAGTATTTTTTTATTAATTATAATAATCATTAAATCTCGACCGGTCGGAGTAGAAATTTGACTTAAATCTTCAACTTTAAGGGTGATTTCTGATAACAAATTTGATCTAATATTTTGGGTATAGCCAAAAATTCAACTTCTATTTTCTGAATAATTGTAAAAAACTAACAAAACGGGAATATTTATGCAACTCTAGTTTTTGACAAAACAGATTTTATTATTTTGTAGTAATTCAGGATTAATATTATCGTAGAAACTTGAAACTTTACGCTATCGTGTATTTATTCTAATGTAATGTTTACAAAATTAAATGAAAAATAACGATTTTAGTATAATTTTGTTGGTATTAAAAAAATATTAGTCTTAAGTACTCGATATTTTTCGTTACTACGCGTATTCTTATTTTCTATACATAATACGATTTTCAAAATATTTGGACTATTTTTATAATACGAACCTACTCGTAACATTCGTCGGTATTGATTTATAAGTTATAAACTTTTTTTCGATGCGTTTTGAAAAAATCAGTTCAATACCTATTGAATTAAGAAAATACTAGTAATAATATCAGTAGCAAAGCGTGAGATTTTTGGTTGGGGAGTCACTGAAAAAAAAATGGCACTAATATGCCTAGATTCCCCCCCCCTATTTTTATTTTATTTATGTGGTAAGAAATAAATGTTCAAAAACTAAAAACGAACAGAAATATTATATTAAAAAAATTATAAACGTTACAACTACTGTTTATATAAACTGTTTTCAGAAATAAATGCTAAACCCTTCTGCCTTATTCGCCTCAGAATCGTTTTTCGTTAGCATTAATTCATCATTGAATTTAAATTTAACACATCCATTACAGTGACCAGCTAGTAGCTATATAGGTAAGTATTACCATTTGCCAAGGTACAATTTAACTAAAGTTGAAACCTATGGGTACTACCTATATAGTATTTAATAATTATACAGTGTAGTGATCTCCCCGGTTATTTCTAATTTCTAATTGCTTAGTGATAACCCAACCTAATGTTTGTGACGTAAAATATTTTGTTTAATTTTTTTGCAACCTTCTAACATACTGTATTATTTATGTTATATGTTTTTAAACTAGAATTTGTGATTTGGTTGTAAAGTGGTGATAAAAAATGATCCAGCGTATCGAAATGCACTGTACATCTCGAAGAACTTACCGTAACGTTGAATTGTGAAGAAATCGCGTACGCCAAACTCTCTGACGATAAGGACACCATCAAACACACAACGGAAAATTTAATTCCTCGTTCCCATTCCAACGGTTGGTTTGTCAAGAAGTAAGTTATCGCTATGTAGATTGACGATAGGATTATCTATAAGGTATAACGGGGAGATATATTTTCAAAAATATAATGTTATAGTGATATTGTTTAATATGCTTAATATAACTAGTAAGCTATAATCAGTGGCGTGTTTATTGGGGGGGGGCACCAGGGGCCTCCTTGCCCTCCCCCCCCCGAGACGCTTTTTATTATTTTGTTTAATTCATATTTATTTTTGATTATATTATACTTATTTACATTTTAATGATTTAAGGTATTTAATATTTAACCCCCCCCCCCCCCCCCCAAAAAAAAAAAAAAATGGTTCATTACCACGCCACTGGCTATAATAGTTAAATGGTTATTTTTACCTGCATCGGGAGTTGTGAACACGTGAGCGCACAAAAATACGCATTCAGTCCGTACCATCGGTTGAAATATTCCCGTTTCAATAGCTGAACTTCTGTAGGAACTGAAATCATATAATATGTCCTTATTGTAAATCAAACGTCTCGTGTTATAAATAGTGAAGCTCGATAAGACTCACATTTTAACAATACTGGCATAAGTGGTGTGTACATAAAAACGATTATAGTGATAAATATGAACCCATAGTTGAAAATAGTCATAGAAGCGTCATTTCCGAATTGAAAAAACATGCCGCCGACTACTAGGCCGATAAACGTGTACATGAACAGTTTGAACAATAAATACGTCTAAAATTAAATCATAAAAAATGTTAACCGTTTTCCAAGAGCGTGTTGAGGGTTTCTTTTATTATTATTATTATTTTTTTTTTTTTCATTTTCTCACGTAGTCTCTTTTGTGTTGTATCATCATTCGCCAGAGGAGCACGTTAAACTGAGACCATCCCGTACTAGAAAAATCGTACAGATGATTGGAGACCGTGTCGTATTGTGACGCTCGGCGTACGATTGGTTTTCTCGTTTCAGCATTATCTTTGAACCACCTCAAACATTTACCGTTGTCCACGGCCGTTGACATTTTTTCCGAATAATCGCCATACTCCCTGCTGCAAACTTCTATCACTGGAGGAAACACAACAGGGCAAACAATTTTTTGATTTTAATACCAATTTATCGATCGTAGAGCACTTCAGTCATTCGTAATATCATTCTCGTCAATGCTTACTGAAGTCCGCTGGGTTGTAGTGCTTAGGGCAATTGAGTCCTACGGTAGACAGGTACGGGACCATATCCTGGCCAACTCCTGCAAACATACACTGTCCTTCGGCTACTATATATATGTGATCAAACATCGCAAATAATTTTGCGCTGGGTGTGTGTATAGAACATATGATTGTTCTACCACCATAGGCAAGATCCTTAAGTAATGACACGCATTGTGAACTGGATAAGTCGTCTAAACCACTATGAAAAATAATAATAACAATATACATTCAAGAGGACACACATAGTATGATTTCAGTTGTAAAATCCGTTTGGCACCGGACCACTTTTCTCGCACACATATATAATAAAATAATCAAAATTTTACAAAAGGTAAAAAAGAACTTTATACTTATGACGAAGCGTTTTTGTTATTTCGATATCATGAATACAATTAAAGTTATCGGTTAGGTAAGATATGTTGATTGATCTTTATAATAGTTTCTATAAAAAGAAATAAAAGGCATATTACTATTTTAAAATGAATATACCAATACAACGAATCTATTTGGGATATTAAATATGAATATTAATAATAATTAAATATTATTTATATGAATCCTTGAAATAAAAATGAAAAGTGTTATGTCTTATTGGACTACATAGGTATAATAGGTATTATATTGAATTATTATGATGGAGTTATGGCTATGGTTAACCAAGACCTGATAGACTACGTTGTTTTAATAGAATGATTGATGTAACGCCATAATAGTAATAATAGTTATATAAATAAAGAAATAGAAACACTTACGTGGTAGGTTCATCCAAAAATATTACAGGGGGATTGTTAACAAGCTCCAAAGCGATAGACAATCGTTTTCTTTCTCCACCAGATAAATTCTCCATGAGTGTGTGTTTCGCTTTAGTAAGCCGAAGCATTTGTAGGATATCTTCGATCTAAAAAATAATAACTGTCATTGTAAAAATGCTGTTGTTGGGTCATTCGTAATCGCGTTATTTTTACAGATTCAAGTTTGTTTTCTTTGGAAATCGTATAACCAAGCTTTAAATCTGAAGCTATTTCCATGGACTCTAATACTGTAAGTGCCGGTTGCAAGAGGTCTTCTTGCATTATGTAACGACACATTTTTCGAAATGATTTCATTTCTCTTGGTCGGCTATTTACCATGATGGAACCTCGGGCATCACCACATCTAACAAACCCGAAGTATAGTGTTGAAAACAGTTATAATTGTAAAATAGTAAATATTATGTTAACGGAAAAAATAATACCTATAACCAGCTAATACGTTGATCAATGTACTTTTCCCCGCGCCGGACGGTCCGAGTATCGCTGTCAGTTCACCGGATCTGAACAAACCGCTTACACTCCGAAGAATAATTTTTGATCCTGTTGGAGAAAAAAAAACATAATATGATATTCAGGTATTTAAATTATATATTTTACATTTTTACAATATATATATTATTTTAGTAGTTGATATTATTTTCAAGTGACTTGTGTACCATAATATAATTTCTTCACATTTTTTAGCATTAACCCATACATTTTTTTATTATGTTTAAAAATTATAGATTTATGAATATAGGTCAATACATGCATGAATTAATACTAATTTAATATTTAAACATGAATAAGTCGATCTTAACTATTACTGTAAATGTTTACTTAGTTTTATTATTACTTTAAACTTTAAAGGAATACCGGTCGGTATTATATTACCAGTTTAATTCCAAAAAATAAATTTAAAAATATCTAATGAAATAAATATCCAGCCAGTCAGTTTTACATGAATCAAAGCCCGATTTTCAAAGTTATAAATTTAGAAACTTATAATTATAGAAGCTAAAATATGCATTTGAATAATGTACAATATTTGTTATTTTTCAAACATATTTTTCTAGCACTATTTAAAGGAAAATGAAAATTCGGACTTTGATCCGATCTGATAAAAGTTTTCCATATTTCAGATAAAAAAATTATCAAAATTCGAAATATCGATGAGGCGTGAGTGTTTTTCCTGTGAAGTAATTTTCATTGATATAATACACCGTTTAAACCCCCCCCCCCCCCCTAAATAGGTATTGGGCGTAAATAAGTGGAAAAGTATTATAATTAAGGGAGCAACTAAAATACGAAATAAATATAATTCCCAAATTGTATAGAGTTGTGGAAAATTGGAAAAACCGGTACCGACAACATCAATGATATTTTTTTTAAATGTTGTTTATACTAGAAACCATGTAAAGAATTTTTTTTTCAAAAACATATTTTATACTTTTTGAAATAATAAGACTTGTTCAATGATAAAATAATCAACTGGTACTTAGGTATAGTTGTATATATTATATAGAATTATTATAAAACTACTATGCAACAAATCGATCTGCAATGTATCACTTATTAAACGCTATTACATTTTTTAACTTTTTTTCTGGATAACTTCTAGTATTGACATACAACCAAATAGGATCAACTGGCCTTCAGCATACAATAAACCTTGCGTTTCCTGTCATATTATTTGTTATATATATATATATATAGAGACGTATTGTTATTTGTTATAATTTTACGCATTTCTTAGATTATAATATTATATACTGAATTAGGAAATTGGAGATAATTTTTGTAACACGTAAAAAATTTCGTGGCATGCAGTGTAAATCGGAATAATGTAATAAATACTTTTTGATATATAATATTTGTTAATTTTTTTAAAAAATTACATTATTTGCCATTTATTTAAAATATTAAACTGTCACAAATCTTAAAATATGTATATAATAATTAATAATACATTTAAATCTGTTATTATATTAATTAAACTCATAAATTTAAATTGAACAAAAAATAATTTTTTTAATCAACGTTTCAGTTTTTTATAAATCATATTATATTTCTTTGATGTATTTTTATTCAAAGTTTCTACTTAAAAAAAAATTAACTAAATATTAAACAGCACAAATAAGAAGGTAGATGATAAAAAACAGTATAATTAATTCATTCAAATTGGCTGGATTTGACCTTTGTATCCGGTAGGTATATCACCTATGCAATGACCAAAAAAAAAAATTATCGAAGAATAATTAAATTTGAAATGTAAGTAATTAACATTATATACGTATATTTTTTTATAGATCTAATACAAATTCGATTGATATTATAGTCATCAGTTAAGGTTATGTTACAAAATTGAATAGGTACCTTAGTACAATATAAATGGTTACAACAATTAAGTTATGCATATTATGTTAATAGATTTTAGAAAAACAAATTTATTTTAAAATACGTTCATACAAAAAGATATAGCTTTAAGTCATTACATTTTAATGATCAGTTTCTAAATTATAGTAAGTATGTTAAAGTATATAAGTATTAATTACATTGACTTATGCCCATTATAATATAATACTAATGTACTAATAGCAATATAGTTTAAAATTAAGTTGAATATACTATAGTTCTAGTAAAATACGATTCACAACCTGGAGAATCGTGACTTGTAGTAAAATAATTATTTAGAGTCGATAACTTGCTATGGTATATCCTATGTGCATATTATGAACATAGTAGGTATTTGCGAAAAATTTAACAATATTTTTCTTATATAAGTCTCACGAAAAATACAATATTTTAACGTCAAAAATTAACTCAATAACACAAATACCACTAATTTGAAAACACAGTCATTCTTTAAAATTATAATAATTAAGGTTCATAATATTTTGAGATATCGTATTATACTCATTTAGAAAAATATTCGTAAATAATTAATTTCATATATAATTTACAAGTCATATATTCATCACGATAATACCATTATGATTTAATGACTTTTACATATTTAAAAAACTAAATAAGCCAAAGGTGTACATTAATAACCGAGGAATAGGTTAATGTTGTTCACTCTGTATATAAGATTTAGCAACGTATAACTAGTTTCGTTAAAGAGGTCACTGTCCTTTAATACTAAAGCTTATATCGGCTGCGTTCGCAATTTGTAGAGCCTCAGGAATCTGCAGAGCAAGTTACATTTACTTAAAAACTGTTTATCAGTAACCGTCATTATTTTTAATCATCTACACACATTTTATAAGATAATATTATATACATTTTTACTAGAAAACAGAAGTGAAAAAAAAACTAACAGGTTTCGTTAGTCTTAAGATGAAGTAATATTATAATATGATAATACTTTATACTAGAATTTTTTCTAGCATCTACTTACGAACGAATTAAACGAAGACAGTGTGTGAGTATCAAGTATATATAGATAAATAGGTACCCATTAAGCCATTAAGGTAATTCAATTAAAACCCCAGTAACTCGTATCTCATTATTTCTTTATTTCTGAATATTTGATTGCTTGAACTTTGTAATATTATCATAATTAATATAATATAATAAATATAAAATGAAAATAATAAATCGTATCTCAAATGTATAGGTATTTTCTTTAAATAGGAATTTGATCGTTGAACATTGAATATCATCAGACATCAATCATAAATATTAATTTACGTGGACTACTGCATTAATATTATTCGGTAGGTATTTATAATCAATATATGTGAAAATAATGTACCTATATAATGATTTATAGCTTAAAAATAACAAGTATATAGGTTAAAACAGATAGATTACATTTTTGAATTATTATTATTATTTTTGTTTCAAGACTACATACGAACTTTTTCTTTGTAATTTGTAAAAGAGAAAGGACTACCCAATTTGTATTAGCAAATTAATAGTGTTTAATTTATAACGTAGGTACCTATAATATAATATTATATCTTTAATTTGATTGTTTAAGAGGACGACAAGTGTTATCTTTGTCTTACAAGAGAACAACATAGCGAATTTGCGTTCAACAGAACAAATTTCCTGTTGTTAGTTATGTACATTGGATTGAATTGACTTATTATAAGAACAATCTGTGTTTATAATTCGGATTTTTATGACATTTAACAAATTAAAATATTGTACATATAGACACTCATAAGTCATAACCTGTCTTGAAAATTGAAACATCGCAAAAAAACTGACGTACAAACATGGTTTTAACCTTAAGTCCAATAGGTCAATTAACTCTGATATAAGCCACCAAACAACACAAAATTGGTTCTATTAAATGCAAATTTGCATTTTCTAAGACGTTTTATCATTTACCGTGTTATAGTTTATAGATGTATAAATACGTTGTTTTTCGACTTAACCGTTTATAGAAGATTTCTGCTGTAAAAAGTCGCAGTACCTATAAACCTTGTGAATACTTTCAAGTTTTAAGTGTAATCATCGTCGACGGGAAAAAAATTATAGTAAATTGCCCAACACTCAGAATCAACTGTGAAAAATGTCGAGTTTTCGAACGGTATTGTTTACTAATGCTTTTAAATGTACAATAAATAATACGACAAAACACTATTATCTTGCGGTGCTGAGGTGAGTAAACAATATAGAAGAGTGCCAAAAAACACGTCCACCATATTGAATAATAATTAATTCGTTAAATAAAAAACTATTTTCTCAAATGTCATCGTAGGTATAGGTCACCAACAATAATTTATTATTGTGAATTCACGATATTGTTTCATCGACAATATTAATATTTATCAGAGGGGTCGGAGAGGCCGAGTGGACTAAGGCGTCGGTTGCGACGCTCGCCGACGCCGGTTCAAGTCCTCGGCCGTGGGCGGCATTTTTCTTCGGGTAAGTCACGGTGTCCGGAGAACAAGTGTCACCATCCCCCACCCGGGCATGGCAGATACCTACGGATGCTCACTAAAAAGTCTGCCAAACTATCAAAACACACGTGTTTAACCTACGGTAGTACAGTACCTTCCCCCACAGTTAAAAACCCACCCAATTGCCAAGTTGCCGCGAGTTAGTTCATAACAAAAAAAAATATATTTATCTGACAAGTTCGGACGTATCTATAAATTAAATTAAATTTGTTACTATTCTTTTGAAATAACAACAAACTACTTCTACTACGTGCCTAACCAATAATTGCGCGTATATTAAAATTATAATTATTAATGATCCACGCCGTCTATACATTTATTATTTGTGTAGGTTATATATTTTTATCGAAATAGTAATAATATAATAATTAACGTATATTAATCGTTAAATTACATTTCCATAAATTCACCGATACCTACAAGGACTGCTATGCAAAATAAAAGAATGACAATAATTTATTGTCAATTTAAAATATTTTTATCATCATGTAGTATTATATTATGTATCATGTATATATATATATTATGTACAAATAAAATAATATGTTTAGTGTTTGATTAATTATCTCACTGTATAATCGTCTCAATTAGGTATTTTAATATATTGTTATGCAACGAACACAATACTATTGATAAGGTCATAATTTTGAAAAAAAAATAATTACTGTAAAAAGGTCAATAATATGTATATTTTTTAATTTCTCACCATTTCGTCCTTGTGGTACGCTGTAAGTCAAGTCTGAAAATTCGATATCTACAGGTGGTCTTTTAAGCAGGTGATGATGGGGTTCACAATTTTCAACATCGTCTAATGGATCCATTTTTAAAAATAAATCTGAAAAATAAAATGCGCCATTGTAGTTTAAAATAATATAGTATAATCATGAAATAAGTACCTATAAAAATATTATTATCTTTAAGCGTTGGGCATAACGTATTTATATTCTATTACACATTTCTTATTAATAATTATTAATTATTTTAATTGTATGCCATTGTTTTGAATACAATATCTCGGTAGTTTGATTTAAAATAAATAACTAAAAAAAAAAACAATAGAATTTCAAAGTTTAAAAATTATTCATTTTAATAAGCATTCAAATTTCGAATATTAGGTTATATATACCTATATAAATTTAGTTTTTCATCAATCGACCAAATTTTTTAAAACGCAATTTAAAAAAATGACTTATATTTTTGAGTACCGACAATAAATAATATATTATTATATATACATATTATCACGATGACACTATAGAATGTCATTATGTTAATATTATTAATGATAATTGAAAATGACGTCCTTGTCATAAAAAAAAAAAAATGTGGATTCGTTGTACATTTATTTATTTACTATATAATATACTTATAGTTGTATATTAACATCCCAAAATATAAGCACAAACGATGACAAATAATTGTAGTTAATGTATAGAAGATAATGCAATTAATAGAAGAATACACAACTGTTGAATAACAATGTTTAAGAACATTTTGTTTTCAATATAAGCCAAGAAATTATTTTTAATTGCAGGTTACCTATAGGTACTGTTTTATTTTCTCAGGTTAAATTAGTAAAATCGAACTATTAATAGTTCACTTATAATTTTAATCTATCCCTTCTGTTTGAAATTTAAATAGATATGCGTCGTATTGATTTTAATTAATATTAATAGTTCCGTTTACACATTCTACGTTGATTGTAATCAATTGGTGACTGTAAATAGTTGTAAGCGTATTTAGTTTTTACGATTTTTTAGTTCTCACAATTATTATACATTGAAAACTACACTCAACAGAAAAAGTAATGACTTATAAGTTATAACTAATATGTTTGATGTGTCTATAGTCTATATTCTCGAAAGTCAAGATTTATTTATTTGTGCTTCGACAGTTTGACAGTCAAAGTTTGACTTGAATATATATATATATATTATATAAGTAATATACTCATTACCCGGCTTACAACACTACAACAGTACAGATATGACAAATTAAACTGTATTATGTTCATAAATTACTGTTTGGTTACTGGTTAGTTATGAACTTACTATAATAGCTATACGTGTTTATATTAATTTAATTAGAGAAACTAATATTTAGGGCTTTATTCTTTACCCCTCGCATAAATCATAAAATAAACAAAGTTTGATTTTTGAATATGAATAATAATATTAGGTAAGTATTCCTATTATTAATTATAAATAGTAAAATATTAGATAAAACAATAAAAAATTATTATTTACCATTAATTAATGATAGATATTAATCTAGTTTGTAATGATAATATTTAAATTACAAATGTAAATAAAATTGCTTTCAAATTTATAATCTTTGCTGCTATCATTCTTTTCTTTTTCTTTTCGATATTGGTGAAATTAAAACTTTGCCTTCATATACCTATTAGTTTATGTATTTTTTTGTAAATTTATTAGTTATTACAATAAAAACACTAAAAAAGTAAAAACAAAATTACGAAAAAACAGGAAATGTACCTATTTAATATATTATACGTAACACCAGTTTTTATCAAAATGGATTCTTTTGTCGAATTAAAAATATATGAATAGATAACTGTAGATACTTATGTTCACCATATAACCATATTATTAGAATTATCTACAGACATAATTTTCAAAATATTTTGGCTCTTCTAGAGATATTTATGGACGTATAAAATGTTTGATTTTTTCAATTTGGCAAAAATAAGTTAAGCTTACCGTATTACTTTATTTACTAATAACAAAATGCACAAATAATATAAACAATTTAAAATATCTTTTTTTGGTAATTGTCTTCATTTTGTCCAAGCGCAGTATCTAAAGAGTTGGGTATCTTATATTATATTATGTTGAGGTCATCTTTATATTGTCGGCAATCTGTCTGTGTTATCTCTACCTGTCTCTACCTACACGGCTAAATATTATATGTTTAACCATTAATCTACAGGTTTCACATATTGGTGGGTCTTCTTTAGCTATTATAAATAACCGTGTCCTAGTGTCACCCTGGTGTGTCTGGTTCTTAGTATATTTATTTTATTTTAGTACACTGTACACGTGATTTTGGTCACCCTCAGCTTAGATTTATTTTTTTACCATTGGGTTTTAATTATGTCTTGAATTTGATTTTTATACGTCTGCATTATAGGATCACAGACTTAAGTACTTAACCATATTATATGTTATTTTATTTTGAATAAAATTTCTAAAATTATATAATTTAAACCAATATAGGTACGATGTGCCTATTAGTGGCATAACATGACATATACACATACTACATATTATTATTATTATATAACTAGTAATTATACATGTAATACCTAATTTTTATAATTTAAGACAATATATTTTTTTAATTTTCCCCTCTTGTTTTTACTACCCGTAACTGCTTCTCGTATTTCTAGTTCAAATTTGAATTGAAGGTAAACAAGAGGCGTGTAATAATACGGTTAACAAATAAAATATAGTACTATACTCTGTACGACTGTACGTCTTACTTTCAGATTTAGGAAACATGAAAAATCTAAATCAAGATCTTGTATACACTACACTTATTCAGTGATGCCGAATAAATCGATATCAATTCTCGTTATAACTGCTGCAAAATACATATTATTAAATAAACAAGTTTCTTAAAAATGCTAGGTTGGTGGGATATTGTTTAACATTTTTAAAATGGTCTGTTGATCCTATAGTAATAACTATAGAGTAATAACTCAGTTAAGTTATAGATATATAGAACCCATGCACTTAATAAAAAATCAAATAAGATTTTTTAATTCACTGAGAATACAATTTTGATGTTATAGTCATAAATATAATAAACAGATATTGTATTATATATGCATATAATAGGTAAATATAGACGCATACAGTAATTTAAAATACAATTCCAAAAACCGCAAATTCTATTAAAATAAATTGAAAAATATGTTTCTCAGTTGATCCAGAATTGTAATTAGATATTATATAGATACCGTATCGAGAATTGGATGTCAATTCGTATGATAATATTATGAAAAATAATTATTGTAGTTTTCAAAAATTGTGACCAAGTATAATAATATGAAAACAAAGACGTACAGTTTGCCGATAATTTTACCAGATTTTAGTTTCTGTAGATTCATAGAACTTTGTTTACTACTTTACTGACATACAAACTATATAGTTAATGGGCTTAGTATTTATTTATTTCACTTTGGTGCCTAATAATAAATTCCGCTATTTAAGAGTTTTTCTTCCACCCTCTAATATGCAACAGAAGAAAAGTTTTAGTTACGAGAGAAACATCGACACATCGTAGATTTTCCAAAAAAATCAATAACAATCAATATCCCGGCCCCAGTCATAACTTTTTGAGTATTTTAGACATATTTTTTTAACAAACAATAGTAAAATAGGTACTTTTAAATATTCCAAATAGTGTAAACATTTAAATTTTATACATTCGTTACTTTCTTTGATAACTATGTTATTTAAAATGTCATAACTAACAGGTTTTTATCGTATGCTAAATACTCGTATCTGCCCGAAGATAGATTTTGTATTGTTATGGTATAGGTAAATCGTAAAACCTGTTTTTGATAAAAAAAAAAAAAAATAAATAAATAAGAACTGGTATATCATCATATATTTTTTAGTTTTTATTTATGTCTCAAGCTCCTAATTTAAGTGTTTACACTGTTCACAAAGCGTATATGACGAGAGCTCCGCAGACATGATATTTTTTTAATGCATAGTTTTTAATTTGAAAATGAACTGTCAACTTTTCAATACAGCATTATGTATTTAAAATTAAAATATTCTAAAAATAACATATTCGAAAAAAAATATTCAAATTATACGAAATTGTTGCGTCGTCCATAAAATTATATTTTATGAAATAATAATAATTAAGCGGGCTTTTATAATTTTCTGTAGGTAATAATGTATACCTATTAATTATTTTTAAATGCTACGAAATGTTTTAAGACACAATAACCAACCATCATAGGTTTTTCAATAATTACAATACTAGTAGAGGTTGGTCAAAGGTTGAATATAATATATTCAACAATGCGGTATTGTTTGGTTACTGTGGTTTCGTGTGATAAAATAACGATATGCCATAATATAGTGGCATACCTTAATGGTACCACTTGGTTCAGCCAATCGGAGAAAATTATTCTAAACGACACGACACGATGTAGTGTGAATGGTAGATACGTTTTTTTACCAAGTCGGACGAGAGCCAAATAAATGGCCAGCGATATCACGATTATATTTTAACAGCGAAACCTACAGAAACACGTGCGTATCGTTTCGATTTTTATACACTGCCGCGGAGAATCTCGTCAATGCACATTGTACGTAGGTACATAAAGGCTTATTATATTATGGTCTTAACTAGCCACGGGATGAACGTGTGACGACTGCGGAAGTGGTACAGTTTTGGCGAATATGGAGTTTGAGCTTTTCAACTTTTGACATATCGGAGGAAATCAGGTACGATTGTTGGCGGGGCACGAATTAGCACACCTTTTTTTGGGGGGGAGGGTGGGAGGGTACATGCTATTTCGTGGGAGGCTGAGATAAAATAGGCACGTACGGAAGAAAACGAAAAAATCGTTCTCGCTTCTCTCAGCACGTCGTATCGCGGCGACCGACAGTGGTTTTTTATTTTTTAATGATATTAGGTTTTAAAATATTATTATCTAATCTCCCTCCTCCAAACCTTCCGATATGTCGACCAACGACTGTATATTATTATATAGAAGCTTGCGCGGCTTAACAAATAATAAGACGCGTATAATATATATTATAGGCCTCATATAGGTGTACCTACATAATATTGTTATTATCATTGCGTATATTATGCGTGCGGTAGAAAAAAATAAAACATAATAATAATAAATATTACTATTATGATCGTTAGAGGAGATGCCACTACTGCATCGCGTATTATGTATTATACGATCACATGGCCGGTCGCCGGCACTTTCACTATCACTTGGCCGCATTTATTCCGCGCAACGACCGCGTGTAATATCGTCCGCGTTGCCCAACACCTGATGGCGTTTAGGTACGTTTTTCTAGCATAATATAATATTTATATGTATATACTGCCAATACTCTCTTCCCGATTTTTGTGTGTGTGTGTGTGCGTACGTAAACAGATGTACAGAATATTATGTCATTCTCGTTATCTATATAATACACGCGCTGCAGTAGTATTATAGGTACGAGTGAAATATAAAGAAACATGTAATAAAAAATCATTTTTTTTTTTCACCGACGCATAACAACTCAGTTCACCAGTCTGACCGGCTGCAGCAGAAATATTATACAGAACTCTTTATTATTATTATTATTAATTATTATTATTATATAGGGTACGCGCGGTGTACAGTCGCCTGCTCGTATTATATATATATATATATAATACAAATAACCTATATAGGTATATTATTGTATTATACATCCTTATAGCGTTAGAGTGATCCATATCTACAACACGGCTACGCTAAAATTGTCCTCGTCATTTTAGTGTTTTGAAAATACCGTTATTTTGTAGAAATTGATTGAAATATTTAAAATTTTTACACAACAATTTATTATTACTTAGTGTTTATAACTATTTTTTGGATTTTAAAACTATGGTTTTGATACAACCTATATACCTATAATAGTATTATGTTTAGTCATAATTTCATCGTTATAAGCAGAATACTTTTCTAAAACTTTGATGTAGGTACCAACTTGTAAAACACCTATCGAATATTGAATAAATAGTTTTTTCATTAAAAAGTATTTTAAGTTTGGATAGCAACAAGGGGGTATATACTTACACCATTTAAAAATATATTGACAAACCAAAATGATAAAAAAAAATAGTGTTAGGTATTATAAAATATATTTATAGATACGCACAGAACATTTTTTTTTCAAAACACTAAAATTGACTAGGAAAATGAACGGGTTAGTTTAATGGATCACTCCGTATAATATAAGTCTTTACACACTTGTGCAGCTTGCTCAGTAATAGTATTGTTAGTCGTTGTGTATGTTTTACGAGTGTGTTACATCAATTATTGTGCGTACGACGAGTGGCGGCAACGTACGATGTAAATCGACTGCGGCTGAGATCTGTTCATATCAGGAATTGTCCGGTCGGATTATGTGGGTCATGTGAATATCAAACGGTTAGGTGAACGTGCAACGATAATAATAATATCAACAATATGTAAAAGCGCAAAAATAGGCGTAGATAGTAGATACCGACTGCTGCTGCAGTTTAAATCACATTTTTGTCTTACATATTATTATTATTATCATCGATGTGATAACGCTATCTCACACGCGTGTACCTACATTACTGTGACCTATTGCAAATCGAACACAATGTACGAAAATCGTACGAAAACCATAGGTAGGTTACTACTACTAGATATATGATATACTACGCATAATATGTGTGTGCGTATACCGTAGTATAATATCTACGCATAACGAAACAAAATAAATAGTAATAACAATAATATTGAACAATATAATATTATAGGTCATTGACTACGTGCTGCGTGATATTGGTCATTAATCATATAATTACGTTTTATAACGCGGTGCCATCGACTGGCGTGCGTGTGTCAGGTGAGTGGCAGTGTCGTTCCGACGGTGTGCCCATGTCCCTATATTTTATACCATAAACGTACCCACAGGAATAAAATATAATATTTCCAAACCTCATCGGCCGACGGTGCTTTGGAAAAATGTAGTCTTCCGACACTGCGATGATGTGTTTGACGTTTGTCTGGGCGCAATGCATGGTGAATGAACCTATACACACGGCACGCGCGTAATACGCAATATACTGCTCTTAATAGACACACACACACACACACACACACACACACGCTATAGGTACTCGTTATAACCGTAAACCGTTAAGTGCTGTAATTATTATTTGCGAGTTAGACATGTGTTGGTTGGTGCCGATGAGTGGATACACAACGCCATAATATAATATATAAATGAGGTTTAGACTTAATGTGCACGCGCTTACTAATTTTCACGTGCGACTTGGATATATTGGAAGCCGTATGTACATTTTCTCGGGTGTCTATACGATGACGGTCATTCTAATATACCCACTAAAGGTGCTCGTTATAGCAAACAAATTTGCGCGGATCACTCAAAATGACTCAGCTATGTAGTACATTAGTGCTGAACGTATGAGCACGCTCTGTTAGTCATAGTTAAGTATAGATAATACTCTTGAAAATTCGCATTAAAAATAAATACTTTTATACCGTGTATTATGGTAGCAAGGTGGACATTTAGACAGTATATATAGTATATCTCCATCGGTGTATATTTGGTCGATTAGTATGTGTGGGGGGAGGGGGGATTGACAATTTTACCTATTATAAAAGTTAAGCAGATTTCGACCTTGAACTTATACTACCTACGTTTTGCCCCCAGACATATTATGCAGGTATAGGTATATAAATAAATAACGAGTGATGCTAATAATATTGTGTTTATTTTAATGTTAGAAACCTATTAATATTACAAGTGTTGCAGATTGACTAATCCTTCTGGGGAAACATCCAGAGGGAATTCTCGAAGTCATCGTAATATCCACCTATGAAACATATCATTCCGTACTGAGTCATTGACTTCCAAAGCTTACACGATTTTGAACTTTTGCATTAACTGAACGTAAACCTTTTTGTACTAAGAATTAATAATAAATTAACAATTATTCAGTTAATATTATCCTTTTTAAAGTTATATAAATATAATATGATTTATCAGTAAAATAATCATATTAAATAATGGGTGCAGATTACAGTCAATGCAGACTACAGATGTACACAATTACGTTTATTGACCTACTTATTATGTTTTCAAATGTTAAAATTCATTAATTATGAAATATAGGTACTATGATAAATAGTATACATTCATCTGATAACCTTTAAATGTTTTTAAAATCAATCTTGTGAAAAATTCCCATCCATTAAAATTATTTAGATTAAAAAGAGTGTTCGTAAATTCCATATTAGCAACACATTATTTACAGGATTGTTTTGTATATTATATACATTAATTACATTAATATTATAGAGCACACTTTTTGGCGAGACAAAATTAATTTAAAACTATTCAACTAATAAGTCGACTTCAATTTTCTGATATACTTAAAAATAATAAAATGCCTATAAGTTAATTTTTATAAAAAAATATATAAAAGTATACTTTCGTATAGTTAATAAACGCATATTTAAGCGTCTGGTGTAATTTATAATCATACGCAATTTTAAAATCAAAACTTTTAATGTGTATTAATAAGGGTAATATTAAGGGCCTTTTACAGTAACAATATAAAATTAATTTAATCTATCAACATATTAAGTTCAATGATAACACAAATGAGCAATTTTAAATTAAATATTAATACAATGAAATTTCAAATAAAATAAAAGAGCGTATGATGGTATATCACATGGTAATTAAATATACTGACCACTCTCACTCTAATCATAAATTCTTATCGTATTACTTTTTTTTTAAAATGGATATATTTTTGTTGAACAAACCACCTCTCAAAAAACTCACCAAAAAAGGAATAAAATTTAAGTACACAGTACACATTCTGTCACACACTGTCAGTTATATTTATTGTAATTTATAACATATAATAATATGTTGTTGGAAGAAAAAAAATTAAGGAAAAACGGGAATTTTTACGCAAAATCGGTTCTTGACAAAATCGATGTTGGTTTTTGGTGTAACTCTACCTATAGCAAAATTAAAATTTAATGACCGAAGATAAATTACATTTTGACTGAATGTATATTAACATTTTCTATACACCATACAATTTTCAACAATTTTCAACATATTTTGATTTGTTCTAAACTGTTATTACGGACATTTTCAGTTTTTTTTTTCTATGAATGTCAATAAAATTTTATTTGTTGGGTAAATAAGCTTGAAAATTTAATAAAAGGCTCCTAATATATTATTACAATGGCGTTTGAAAAATATTAAAAATCCTTAGTCACTATTTTTTTTATAGGCATTTAAAGTTTTAATTTTGATAAAATTTAAAAATAATTTTGTAGTTAAAAAATTATAAAATATTCAAATTTTATAGCTAAGGCTTGGAAATTTAAAACAAGGTTCCACGTAACTAGATTATTTTGTAACCAAAAACTCTAAAAAATATAAAACACGGTATTTTTTATAGTTGTTATTTTATGTTCAAATAATACTAAATTACACATTCAGTAACCAAGAATAACGATTTTAGTTATTTTGTTGTAATTTTAAAATATTATTCGTGGTTACTTGAAATTTCTTAAGTATATATTATTATATACTAAAATTTAAATATGATAATATGCAAATAATATTAATTTAACTTGCCAGCTACGTATTAATAATAACAATATAAATATTATATAAAATATCGTAGGCTGACGAACTGTCTCCGTTCAGAATCGTTTTTCGTATACAATGATATTATATCATTGAATTCAAATTTAATACCATTCGTTACGGTGAATCACTTGTAACCTACTGTACAGCAACACCCACTTTTTTCTTTTACTATTTTATTTAAATGACTTGAAAAGATTTACATTATATTTATAATTATAGATTGCTAAATTTTTTGGGGAGAGTTAGGAAATCTTGAGAATTTGTCTTTTTACGCTCACCTTGGCGCAAGGGTAAAGAATCGATTCGAATACCTATTGGCTGCCATTGTATGAACAATTATTGAAATATATTAACAATAAGAATAGTAACAATGAAGGTACTAACATTGAGTTTTGCCATTTTGCCACCTTATTAGCATTTAAATACAATACTTAACGGGCTACAAAGTTTTCAATATTTATTTATAATCAGTGGAGTATAATCAATAATCAATAATTGAATTGTGATCATATCCATCATGAATAATTATAATTAACAGATTAAATATGCTTGAGCACGGATTATAATATTTCTCTTATGAAAATACTCTTAAAAGCTAAATTAATAATTGCAAAAAAAAGTCCGTAAAAATGATAAACGTTGGTTAGGTTATCTATGCATATTATTATTATAATATAATCCATATTTATTCATGTTAAAAAAATATTCTAAATTAATTCAATTAAAATTGAATGCACATATTGTTTGCATTATATATTTTTCAATCTTAAGTTTCAGATATTTATAAATAAAATGTAACTATTTTTTTTAACGTTTTTGTAATAGAAATTAAAATTCCAAAAAAAAATTAATAATAAGAATGGGTAGTTTTTTGATGTATTTGATAAATTAATCATCGAATTTCGTAGTAAAAAGTAACAGTTGGATAAACAGTGTTCTGTATAGTAAGTATATAATTTATGTGAGTATGATTTTTTGCATTAAAATTCAGGTCCTATGGACTATAGAGTACTTAACCTATATAGATACGTTGTTATCAAGGCGGCCACATCTGAGGGTGGTCCAGACCCTCATTATCACTTTTAAATAATAGTTTATCATATTCGTCTCCCCATGGTCTCTTAAAATCCACAGGTGCTAGTGTTAGCACTGTCTTATAAGTGATATATCGCTAGGCGCCACCTCTCTTAATTCATTAATTTCCCTATTTTTAATTAATTTTAATTCACCCCCTCGACCCCGCCGATGAACATGCTATCAAACATCAATGTAAGTATATTGAAGTATTGTATTTATTATTATTTTAATAATTATGAATACAGCGATAAATCATTGAATTATAATTCTGTGCAGACTGCAGAGCTTATAAAAATACCTACACCATCATAATATCATTTATAGTAGGTAATGTTGACTATTTTTTTTTTTTTTTTTTTAATGTTACAACCTCTTAAAACAAATGATGAGTTAACATATTAATTTTTAATGTATTTTCTATAAAATGTATATAATACAAAGGTAAACAATAAGTAACCTTGTGGCTTGTATCAAAATTTCAATTAATATTAATTTCCAAAACTACAAATTGTATTGATAGACACCAAGTAATACTACTATCGTAAAATCCAAAAAAAAATTATACCGTCATTAAAATTTAATAGGTTATTGAGACAATAATGTAAACTCTAATTTTTTTATTGTTGTGATGTAATCATCAAGTATACCTAACCTCGGGTTAAAATTTCAGATTTTCAAAAACACTCTGCATGTAGTTTGTTACACATATCCACAATTAATATTTGATCAGGATTTAGAAGTTTTCTGATTATTATTCTATGAAATACAAATTATCAATACTATTATCAAAATATTTGTTGACTGAATCTGAATAAACACATCGCTAATGTTTATCGATTATCAGTTTATATATATTTTGATATGTGAAAATGACCTAGCAATATTTTGTATGTTTATTAGACAGTTATTATTTTTTAAACGCAAAACAATTGATAGTTAAAACTTAAATCTTTGACCACGCATATATATGAGATATTAATATACAAAATTAATACTTTTTTAAAAATGTTTTCCTTGTGACTATGCGGAAAAATCGTATTAAATATAATATTGTATTACACTTTTAGGTATGCAACTTTTTAACTATACTGTTATCACAAAAACATTTTAATAAGTAGGTACTTGAATATTTTCACAGACCTCAAACATTAACTCAATATAATAATAATTTATGTATATTAAGTTTTTTTGAATTGCAAGAAAAATTTTAATAAATGAATATATTCTATACTTCTAGTAAGTACGTAGCGCAAGTATGTATAATTATGTATAATCATAATAATAAAATAACTAAACATAATATATTACTTTCAAAATTTTATTTTAATTGGTATATTATGTGTTATATGATATGTGTGAATAGAGTGATTATACGAGTACGTAATATAACTTTTTAATAAAAAAGTATGAATAAAAAGGATTAAAAATGTTGAATTTTAAACATGAGTAGGTAATGAATTAAAAGTTCGATAAAATAATCATTCTACACAATGTTCAAATATTATTGTTTAAATTTTATTAATCTGGTGCGAGGCTTTCTAGTATTTATTTTAAAATTATCTGTTCAGCAGGTAAGTACTAAGTGTTAAAGGATTAATGAGTTGTAAATATTTCATATATTTCATATATATTGATACTTTTTGACTTTAAGAACATACCTATAATTTAGTTATCTGAATCTTTTTCCAATAAGTTTGGAGAACATTTTAAGAAACTATAATATGAAAAATAAAATTTACAGTATTGTCGTTTCATCTTTAGTGCAATCGCTAAAATATCTTGAAAAAGTGCTTAAATAATAGATGGATATACTGTATACGAAATATATAGAATACACATTTTTAGTAACTCGTTTTTTTTTTTTTTTTTTTTTAGAATACTTGTTAACATTGAAATTTTTAGTATAGAATTATACGAAGACAGGAAGAATATTATGTAATGTAGGTAGGCTACCTACGCGCTGTAGGTACTAGTTTTCAAGATCAACATTTTAATATAAAATAAAATCGTATAAATTAATAAAATTTAAATTAACTGAATTGGATTAGGTACATTTATTTTATTTACCTGTGAATAAAATGGTTTTATTGTATAAAAACTGAAATTTTACTTTTTTTTTATTTTACTGAGTAAATCATAATAATTATAATAGAATATAATGCGACTATATTCGTCAAGATTGTAAAGCAAGATTAAAAGAAATAAACAAACTCAGTACATTTGCCTAAATGATAAGTACCTACCTACTTTTATATATTACATTTAAACATATTATAAGCGATATGCATTTCGCTCCTGTCATTCTTACATAGGTACTCTATCCTGATGTATGATTTTTTAAGTATAAATGGGGACTGAGGTTACAAAATATAGGTTATATGGGTAATTTACATATATCTTAAATCTACAAAATAATTTTTTTTAAATACAACACGTAGGTAACTTAACCTTAATTAAAGTATACTATAACTAAGTTCTTCGCCATTTCGTTTTAAACATTTTTACTCGAAACAATAAGGCATCTAACATCATGATCTTTCATAACATATCAATTATTAATAATAGTCCTCATCGTTATATAATATTTTTTATCCGTCTTTATTTTTTACAATAGTATAAATAATAATATTATTATTCCTATATATACTATGCGTATACTTGACATACCTATACTGGTATTATTTTTATGTCCACGCGCTTGTGAATACATCGTCACAGCTACACAGAACTTCAGTCAACACGCTCCTTTCTTTTTAGTTATGAGTCAATAAACCTAGTTATAGTTTGAGCAATAAACAACGTTTAAGATTCTACGAAGTATGTTCAACCGTTTTTACATCAGATCGGCACGGTTTAGTCTAATTCAACGTTTTATGAGTTTATGACCTATAGCCCAAAAGTTTTTTTATTCTTAATAATATCATTATAATATTATTGCACTGGTCGACGCGCCTATAGTAAAAAAATAATCGTAATGACTGATACCTAACTGTATGTTATTTTTTGTTTGTTTATACGATAGTGAACTTCAAAATATTATACAATCGAAAAGCAACTGTGACGTTTACCCAGTCAAACTGCTGAAAAACGCACCGGCCATCAAGGATGCGCGCGCGTACTATATAATATTATTATAAACACACGAAATAAAATATATTATATTTTGAAACCGGTGTGGATATTATAATAATTATGTCATGTAATGCAGGTACCTACATATATGTATATATATATCCTACTTGCGAACAACTCTTTGGCGGTGAGTTACGCAAAACCGCGGTTTACAGCAGCAGTTGCGGTGCAATTTCATCGTCTTAAACGAGGAAAGGAAGCCGGTGACCTCATTGATGCCGGCGCGCGTTTAATATCCTGTATCACAATATCCTTCGTCGGTCGCACAGGGGTCGTCAACCGCCAAGTGAATAAAAATAAACACAGTTTGTTGTCGTGTCCATTATCAAATCGATCGAGTTCGTAACGATCGCGATGTTTACGAATCGACTGAAGAAAATAATAATAATAATACGATAATCGCATCGCGTCGGAAGGAGTGCCGACCACCGCCAAGTGAACAAAGAATAAATGGCCCACGTCGAATCGATCGAATTCATCGCGATAGCAATGCTCACTACTAATCGGTGGAAAATAAAATAACACAATAATCATCTCGTGGGATTTAAAGACGAGAAAACCAAAGAGGCGATCGCGTGGTGTAGGTACAAGGCAATAGGTAAGGACGTAGGTCAATTTTTACGCAGCTGCGTCAACTTTTCGAATGCGCCAAACTTTATGCTAAGGTCCAGAAACGGTCTTATTTCGGTCAAATTTTATTTACCTACCTACCCACATCATGACTTTGTTATAAGTAATTAAGTAAATATTAAATAATGCTCATTAGAGTATATGTCGTGGGGTGGTGGTGATAAACACCTAAGTATGAAATTATGGCAATACCAACCATGGCGAGTAATATAAAATATTTATATGTGCATCCTATTGCAGCGTTATTGTTTCCCGAACGTAAACGTATAATGCTCCCACAAATTATACATTATTCCAAAGACAATAGACAAAAATAACCTATACCTTTGATGTGATATCATCGAACGTATTGTGCGATCCTTGACACGGATGTTAGCAGGACCGAAAATAAACGACTGACGAAACGTGTATGGGGTGTCCTTTTTTCACTATAATATATTATTTTATGTTTGTGCATCTGCAGCGATAGACACGCGTATTATCACAAGGTCTTTGTGTTCGATATAGGTAATATTAGATAGTTTGATAAATTTGTTTATTTTTTTCTTTTAGGTAACATGTTGGTAAATAACGCTGATTATTATCTAACGGTCATAATATAGTAGTTAAAAATTGTAATACTATTAATGGGAATAGCTCACAAGTAGGGTATAGTTTATCTTCCTTATTTGTGAATTTGTGATACAATTTATTTTTTATTTCCAATTCCTTTACTAGTTATATCATACTCGATTACTTACATATTAATATTGCTATAATTGAAAAAAAACATTCGAGGAATCAAAAATCATAATATTTAAACAGTCCGTCAAAAACCTATTCATTTATAAAATTTATAAAAATGTTTGAAATATTAACACGTTTTCTGCAAATTAAATAATATTATATTATACTATGCACAGTAAACTTAATACTAAGTACCTATATATTATTATTGTACTTTATTTTATTATTTATTATTATTATAAATTAAAAAGTAGGTATTTAATTATAATATAGTTTGATATTATGATGACGCTTTTGCAGCTATTATAAAACACAGACAATAAGGCATTTTATAACTTTTTAAATCATCTATGTATTTGGTTTTATGGTTGTGTATGGACAATGGTATATCACTTATTGCTTTGCTTTATAAATCAATTAATTAATAAGTACTACCTATTCAAAATATTCATCAATCATCTATATTAATGGTATTTGTTTATACATATATTTTTAAATTAATGATAGATTAATAAAAACAAAATTATATAAATTATAACAAAACTGTGAAATAAAAAAATATTTATATAATGCCAACGTTGAATATTAACGTGGAAAAATGCATAAATTATTTTGTTGGAATGCAGTAAAAAAATGTACAACAGTTAGTAGAATGTTAAAAAAGGAAGTACATGTAGGTAAATGTTCTTATTACCATGTGTGCTTTATAAATCAATGACAATATTATTATTGTGTTGTAAAAATATTTATTATAAAACCATATAGTACAATAACGATGACACTTAGGTATAACATATTATTATTACAATTAAGTAGGTGATCTTAGGGTGATTCTTTTAAATCTACTTCATATTAAATTTATATGTTATAAATATTTTTAGCTTCAATGAGCGAAGTACTCCAAAAAATGTTGGTCAGTGCACCGTGCATCTAAACGTTAAACTATTATAACATAATATTATTATATAAACTAGTTGTTCAATATTTGCATTTTATGCATTAAATTTTCTGAAAAATATTCTGCTTAAGATTATGAGATTTATAATGTATGATGTCGTTTCAAAAAATTTAAGAACTTACAACATTTATGACGATAAAAATATTAAAATTATATTTTTTTTAGATTCTGAGCGGAGCGAGGAAACTGATGGTTTTACAATGGCGTTTATTTTTATTTATTTTTTTTTTTTTTATCCAGTTTACAAAATTTCTACTAGAGGAGTGCTTCGATTTCAATATAATATAGTATCTTATCTTTTAGCAAATTGGATCAATATGGTACTTTAGAGAGGTCATTTTTCGATTTTCTTAATAATTATTTAATGCTACGGGAAAAACCACCGACAAATTACAAAAAACCGCTAAAAATGGGATTTTAATTTCTAACGCTTTGTTTATCACCATAGAAGCGAATAAGAAATTATAATATTCAATTCAACTTACATGCTACAGTAAATAATAACAATATAAAATATCCAGACTTACAAACCGTCTCCACTCTAAATCGTTTTTCTTATACAATGGTATTATTATTATATATCATTGAATTCAAGTTTAATACAATCCATAATACATTGGCCCAACTGTAACCTACTGAACAGCGGAGTGACATCCACTTACCCGCTTTTTTAAATATAATTTTGAAACTTCAAATGATGTAAAAAAATATTTCAGATTTTTAGCGTAATATTTTATACGTCAAATACTATTCGTGAAAATACGTTTTTACTTTTTACTTTTAAAAGAATCACCTTGTATCTATCTACTTTTATTATTTTTAAATTTATTATTAAAACATCATCAAATCCATCAAAAGGAATGCGAATAATATAATATACTGATATCCCACAAATCTGTTAATGATATTATAATTTTTTAGTTTGTACTCAATAAATATTTTATATTTAACTTAACCTTAATGTTTGAATATCTTATTAGATTTGGTGCATTAAAATTATAATCAGCATTTATGCAATAATGTATACTAATAGTTACTACTATAAAAATAAATAATAATTATACTATAGTATACTGTTTTCAAAGTTCATGATCTTTAATAAAAATGCCTAATTAAATGTAAAATAATTATAAACGTAATTTAGTAAATAGTATGTAGGTACATGAGTCCTGAAGTTCACAATATATAATAAAGAACAAATACCTACGATTTAATTTAATATACTAATAATTATGAAACTGAATTAATAGATTTAAAATATTTTATTTAATATTTGTAAATTGTCACAGTTTTGATATTTTAAATTATTATGTTATTATTTATTATTATTATTGTTATATATATATATATATTTAAGTATATTATAGGTACCTAATAGATACGTAAAATATATTGTATACACTATACAGCAATATGGATTGATATCAATCCATCTACAGTATACACAGGCACACAGATAATTACTCAATATTATAAAAAACTGAATAAATAATACTGTAGGTATAGAGTTTAATTTCCAGAAATGTACAATCACTCATGGGTATTTTGACGTTATTATTTTGTACGAAGGTCTAAACAAATTAATAATACTTATTAACGTTTTGTTAAAATACGTTCCTAATTTAAAGCAATATAAATTATAATACTTACACGACATATTCTTACAAAATAATAAAATATAGTAACGCGTTGTATAGCATAAAACGTAAATACATAATCCTTTCACGATAATAACAAACACAGACTATATATTATAGACTACTGTCTACACTAAAAGCACGTATTGCATAATATATTGGAAACAAGTTTACTGGTGAATAGAATATGAAGAAAGACCTAGTCATATTTTTGTCTTTATTTTAAATATTAGAACGCCACACCGAGGTTTGTTATCTATGTCTTCTCTCACACGTGTAACATGCTAAACATGTTCAGTGCACTGATCGGTCATAAATTATTGGGAATGGTTTTTAGATTTAAAACACCTATTTTAAAAACGTAAAAATTAAATCAATATTATCAAGAGAAGTAGTAGGTACTGTAGATTTAATTAAAGTATTTAAAAAAAAATTCTTAATTTTAAAATGCATGGAATAAATTTTTCCAGTAATTACTAATTTTAAAGTCCGATAACTGTTTACATAATATTGATAATGAATATTATGAGATGCCATTTGAAATATTATTATATTTACACTAACTATAATTGTATTTTATTTGTTTATTTAGCGCTTAGTGAACTCCTAAAAGATACAAAAGTTAATTTGTAATATTAGTCGTAACGAACTTTGCTCAAAAAATTGTTTTTTTTTTAATACCTATTAGTTACTACTATTGATAATATTGTTAGAACGAATTTATAGGCTTCAGTTGTACATCAAAATACTATAATAATTTATACTCATTAAATTTTATAAAATTACAATCTGAAATTATATAATGTGAAACAATATGCGTTTTGAAATAAACCTATTTGTATTACCTACTTTGTTCTATATAATAATTGAAACTGTAAACAAAAATACAGATACTATAATATAAATATATTATGCACAGAGTCAAAACTAAGAACATTTTTTTATTAAAATTAGAGAGAAATAATAATCAATTTTCACAAAACATGCCATCTATGCTCAATAACAATAATATCTAAATGTTTTGCATACAACTAGGTCATGTGAAACCATACAATATGATGGTTTATTGATATATGTATAATATAGAGTCTATATACTTACTATAGACTATAGTCTAAAAATGTCGACTATTCCGTTTATAAACAATGTTATGTATTGGATTAGAAATATTCTTATTTGTTCATAATCATCCTTAATATTAAAAAATGAGCCATTGATCATCATAGTCAAATGATTAATTTAGAATATATAATAATTACATACATTATTAACATAATATTGTAATACCTATATTATATGTACCTATTACTGCAGTAATATACATGTATATGTAAAAATTCGTATAGTAAATCAGTAGGTAATCAATAATCATCTTATATTTAAATAGGTATAATAATACAAATTTAGTGGAAAGAATGTGCCATCACTGCAACAATGTTTTAAATATGAAAAAAAGAAAAGGTCTTTCAGGTATCGTAAAAAGTAACGTCAAATCGAAAATGAATCTAAGTATACTTTAATGAACTGTCTGGTGCATATATAATATAAAATATAGATTAGGTCATTAGCCCCATTATTGTTTTCGAATGAATTATTGTCTTCTATATATTATTATTCTTCAATAAATTAGCCTTAATGTAATAGAGTTCAATAAACTTCATAGAAAATCGATGTACCTTGATGAAGTTATTCAAAATCGATTCGGCGGCTATTGATGCATCTGTCCAAAACGCTCGTACGGTGTATTATAGGTATTCGTAGTGTACACGATAATAATATTATAACAGTTATTATATTTTCGAGCGTATTTCAATATTTATCCGATGGTTAATATTATTATGGTGGTGTTGAATATTTCGACTAGTTTTTAGCCGCACACTACTGCACGCATGGGCACGTGGAAAAATACCCAGTCAGAAGAACTTGTGCCGACGGTAACGAAAATATATTGTTCGGTTGACAAAAAAATCAATTAAACAAAAAAAAAGAAACAAGAGGAAAAATCAACGGTCGCAAAAAAATATTCGTTGGAAACGAAAGCCGAAATCGTGCGAAACACGTACACTACAACGGCGAACGTGCGTTTCGGCAAGCCGTTCAATTCAGACTACGCGCCACCGTCTAAACAGCCAGTAGGTAAGGTATAAAGACGTCGGTTTATACCGCTCCGCCGGTCGCCCGTCAAGAACCGGCGCCGTCCGTTACCATGGTAACGCATCCGATGACAATTTTTTTTTTTTTTTAGCGTTCTCTCGGACGCGGTCGTTCGAATGACGACTAAGATTAAGAGCTTAATTATTTATGCGATACGAAATGTAAATGGTAGGTAGGTAGGTAGGTAGGAAGGTACGTGATTAAACGGTGTGCAGTCGCGACCGCTGCATGCGTTACAGTAAAATTCGTTACTTGTTATTAAACGTTTGATATTTTATTCATACTTACATTTTTACGTAATTTAATTGCCGTATCAAAAACCTATATAATATGTATTTGGACAACCACGATAACTTAAGGTATTTGACACAGCAATTTATTAAATTACGTAAAATGTACGAATAAAATATCGAACGTTTGATATTATTAATAAATAACGAATTTCACTGGAACAGCATATTATGTGCAGCACATTGGAATACGTCATACATTTTTGCCGGGATATTAAAATATTGTCAATCCGTTCGAGAGAAGTGTCTACTTTATTGACAGGTGTGTTACTGTACTTTCAATAGATTTTTTTTCGATTTTATTATCTATTTCGCGGGCTTGCGACTTGCGTGGAAATGTTTTTGAAATCTGCAAGGCTATCATATATGATTTGTTAACTTCTCAATTGTTGTGTTCTCTTAACTTAACTTAACGCGAGTTAATTATTTTCATTGATTGCCCACCTTTAGTGATTTGTTTAATATATTGGTATCAGCTTATATAGTTTTGCATAATATCCGAATAATTTCAATCTATCATACCTACTTAAATAATATAAATACTATAACCCTGCTCCAGTGGCTTTGATGGAACCCATCGCAATCTTATAAACTTGTCAATAAGTCATCATAAATATAAAATTGAATATTCTTGGACCATTATATTGATATTTATCATAATATAAGATAATGTTTTAAAATATTCTGCATTTTTATAAAATTTGAAAATTAAATTTTATATTTTAGTTGCCACCTTAATATAATACTTTTCAACTAATCTACTACCCGATACCTATTTAGGGAGGGCTGATAAGGTGTATTATATCGATGAAAATGACTTCATGGGCATAATTCTCAGGCCTTGTAAAATTGCGGATTTTAAAAACTACTTTTTTTATCTGAAAGAAGAAGACTTCTTACAGGCCGCATTGAACACCGATTTTTTATTTTATTTCAAATAACGGTATTATATTATTTATAAAAAACCGCTTAAAATTGTATGGTTTTTAAGACATATTATAAAATTTGAAATTAAAATATTACAAAACGGATTTTGATGCGGCTTGTAGAATATTACCCTCTATTACTTAAAAAAAAATTATCAAATTTGGTTGATTTTACAGAACAGTATCATTATTTCCGCAGAGCGTATTATATTGTGTACAAAATTACATTGGCACCGGGCGTCTTAAAGCAAAATAAATTATATGTTTTGAAAACAGTTCTGACAGATTTGGTTAGGTTGGGTCTACGATGTGGCTAATATATATTTAAAACCAATGCAATTTTAAATTTACTCTTCCTGTTTTATACGATTTCATAACTTAATATCGTACCTATATATTATTATGTTTAATATTTATTCGAAGTAATTGGAAAAGGAATGGCCCGATGGAATTATTAGTGTTCTCTGTTTTTCGAATAATATTTATTTAAATAGGTACTTGTATTTTTTCACTCAAACTATATGTTATTTTAGAATTTAAATGATTTGATGAGGATTTAGTTGTTAATTTTGTGTTAACTATTTAATTATAGTAATCAATATAATGTTATTATTATAGCACAACATTTTATCAAAGCTAACCTATTATTCACAATGCAAGGTCGATATTTTTTTAAAACATTAAAGAAGTTGTACTAGTTGTAGTACATAATACATTTATACAATGTTTAAGTATCGGAATAAAAACTTAAAGAGTGCTTGAAATGTGTTGGGGTTAAAGAAATTAGCGTACGATAATTATGAAATAATAGTTTTTTATTCGATTGTCGGGTGATAATATGGAATACAACTTTGAACTTTTTACTATTATTAGAACATATTTAACAAAATATAGTTGTGCAAAACGTTTGAATAATAATTTTTAAAAAAATAAATGGAAATGTATTAGGTATAACGGTATCATTTGATCAGACTTTTATTTACTTGTACATTTGTTATGATAAAACATAATATAATTTCATATACCTATACTAAGTCTTGCAATTTTTATCCAAGGTTAGGTACTCAAATTATATTCTAGCTATATAATAGGTATATATTTATTAAACTTTAAAACTCTTTACCCATATTTTTTTTATGAGTACTTAAAATTTCAAAAACTACACAACCACTTAAATTAACCGAGCTTCGTTCAGTAGATATTGTTTTTTCAATGCGATGCTTTGTCATTGCTTTCAAATTTATTGTACAATAATGCATACAGCACTGCACTATCTTGCCCCAAGGTGAGCAAAATACCTATACTCAGTTCTCAGTATCCTTTCAGTATTTTTTTTTATAATGTGACTTTTAACTTCTTACAATTAAAAAAAAACAATATATATATTTATTTCGTTATGTTCAATTTAATGTCAGTCTAATTGAATGCAATAATAAATACTTCTAAGTATATTGTTATTGTAATAATATTATGGTATGGGTATATAATATAGTTTAAGGTCAAAAATAGGTATGTATTACTTATTTAGCTTACTAAATGTTTGCTTATATTAGACCGTTGGACATGTTATATTATGATGTTCAGTCATAATGCGAACGTCACTACATCAAAAAAAAACCATGGCTAAATATATAGAAATGATCGCATTGAGACGCATTTTCGTTATGGGCTGCGCACGTACAATTATTGCATGTTTTAGCATGGAAAGGAATCTCAGCTGGTAGTGATTTTTGGATTTATTTAGCCAAGAAATTAATAATTTGTATGGTTTTGTTGGCAAATAAATCGAAGTGATAATGTCACTGCCAGTGGCGGCCATGACATCTGTGTGTCACAAAGTTGCAACCATACCTATATATTTAGCCGTGTAAAAAACCATCATAATATGATAATAATTATTATTGGGCGATAAGAAAAATACGTTTTTGATTAGTAATATGAATGATTATTCAGAATTTCGGAGTTTTTTTTCTTCGTATATCTTTAAATAGTTATCAAGCTAAAATAAAATATTGAAGGGTTAAATACAAAAATCCTTGACCGCTTTAAATTTTAAAATCGGGGAACTCGCTGTGCTATAATAATATTATATTGTATAGTAGGTTTCGAGTGTAACTACCTTGGCATTGAGTAGGTTACTGTTATGCAGTATATGTGTTAGGTTTTAATTCTATGATAAAGTATGAACGAATGAAATAAGTGACGGATTAACATATTATATTTTTAACGATTTTTTGGATTAAAACTATTATTAGTATTAGTACTTTCTTAATTCGGTAGATTGAACTAATTTTGTTCAAAAATATCGATTATATACATATTTTAAGTCGATTTCGACGTATATGTGCCGTGGTATTGTGTAAATAAGTCCCCGGTGTAAATAACTTAAAATTAGTGTAGATATTTTGAATTTTTCTTTCAGAAAACAATATGAATAAAATAATATGAGTTTCAAGTCTATGGCACATTTTTTTGGATCACCTACCTATAACATTATAATTGAAATCGTTTTATGAAAAACCATTAAAGGTATATTTCGTAAGAATTTGAACATGATACACTTTAAAAAAAATTCTATTAATATTTTTAAATTTTTATAGTAACAACTTATGAGAACCTTGTATTATATTTCCAAGCATATTTTCGCTGAGAAACAAACAATTTGCAAACATAAATCAAACAAAATTATAATATTCAAATATCTAAAAATAGTTAAAAGATAACCAAAATATTTCAATATTGCATTTGTTTCATAAAATGGCAACATCAATATTTGAGGATAATGCATCAAGTCTCTGCGATTATTTCTTTCTGAATTACAACAAGAAAATTAATTTGTCAAAAATGGTTTTGCGTAAATATTCCCGTTATTCCACCGCTTTTGGTTAGTTATTCGCTCAACCATAAATTGTATTAATATTTAATATTAATTATTATTCATTATACCTATCATATCCCAATAAAACTAATAAAATTATTGAGAATTTCCGGTTTTTACCCTCCCACTTCAGCGTAACTATTTGTTTAGAAATATTCCTTAAGCCTAAAAGACAACTATAATAGTTCATACTTTTTGTCGAAATATAATATATAAGCAAAAAACTAAGGTCTACGACTTAAGAGTATAAGTATTATAAGACTATACAAGGATCTAGTGAAATAAAATTAATAATATAGTTATTAATTTAAAATCTGATCCTATAATTTCATTAAAAACTAAATTTTAGATTTAAACAAATTTTGCTTTCGTATACACCTGTGTCTTGCAACCATAGTTTTTTTTTATTAGTTTGACGAGTCTCCACATTATTTGTATGTCATTATTTAGACATCTTGGAGGATTATCAGGGAATTAGTTGATAACCTTTGGACCAAGGAGTCAAGTGAGATCCAATGCGATCGCCGTGGAACTTCTAACATGGAAAATTGTCGCTCCTTATTGAACAATTTTTAGATGCGATTAAGTGTGAGTAGAGTGTAATTAGTTATTAAAATATATGGCAGGGGATTTAATGATTTTCTCAGGGTAATATTTCGAAATTATCAATTTTTTTAGATCGAAAATGACATTTCCCTATAATTGGAGTATCCTCTAACCGTAGTAAATACAATTCAGTTTCAAATATAATTACAGCAATAACAATTATTGTAATACTAAAAATATTATTCTAATTCATGCAATCGTGTTAAGATGACGCCACACGACTAGACGAGCATTTGTTGTCTCGTCTTACAAACGTAGATAGGTACTACATGGCAAATAAATATTGTACGTTCACAATAATGCATTTTGTACTGTAATTTCTAAAATTAGAAATTCCTCTTATAAAATGTATAGGTAATAGTATTATCGAGGGCATCTCAGAGGATTTTATTGATATTATTATTTTTAAGTAAGTTATGATAATTTTAGAATGTAAAAAAAATTTACAGTTTAAAAACGGTCATATAACTTGCTTCTTAATAAAAATATCAATAAAATCCTCCAAGATGCCCTAGATAATATTTTTACCTTTAAATTATATAAGAGTTAGTTCACTCTAATTTTAGTAATTACAGAGTAAAATGTACTTTTGTGAACGTAATTATATGGTACCTATGTTGTAGGCACGTTTGTAAGACGGAGACAACAAATGCCCTCTTAATACTTCATACTTTAAATCAAATAAAAATATCTATTTATGTATTCAAGGTAAGAAATAACCCTCTCCTGCAATTAATAGAGGAGCCTCAGTATCCGGTAAAATATAATTAAATTTGTTGATTATAATATTATGTAAATCAAGATACAAGAGCAATTTAATATGGGAAGTAATTAATATACAGTATAAGTATTTATAAATATACATATTTTTGCAGCCGAAATTTAAATCTTTGTAATAAAACATCTTAATATAATTGCTGTTTAATGGTACGTAAAATGATATTATTATGTTTTTTCAATACCTATTTAAAACAATTTATTCGCTTTTAAATAGGCGAATTATACGTTATTAATAAACCAACATATTAATACCAGACATTTTGATATGGTTGATAAATAAATTATTCAGAATACAGATATATGTACATTTTTTTGATTATATCATAAATTCATAAATGTAATATATTATTATGGTTACTATAACCATGAACCGTTTATTTTATAATATGTTATGGAATATATAAAATCAATGCTACAACGTATAAATTAAAACTGTATTGTAATAAATTAAAAAAAAATCTTAAAAAAAGTATGGCGGCAATTGTTAAAGCAATAATAATTAATATTTTTATTCGTCGTGTTTAAAACTTAACCTATAGCACTACATACAAATATATTAAATACATTAATCTCATTAGTCATTAAAATGTTACTTAAAAAAAAATGCATGCCAATAATATAATTAAACTATTTAATACAATAATTATGTAATTCAATCTATATAATATATTAAAAGCGGATAAGTGGATGTCGCTCTGCTGTACAGAAGGTTACAAGTGGGACAATGTATAATGGATTGTATTAAACTTGAATTCAATTATATAATATCATTGTATAAAAAAACGATTCTGAGCGAAGACGGTTTATCAGTCTGGATTTTTAAAATTTTTTTTATTTATTATAGCTTTTAAGTAGAATTAATATTATAATATTATAATTTTTTATTCGTTGCTACGGTGATAATAATACAATAAAAATATAATAAACACATTGTAAAACCACTAGCTTCCTCGCTCCGCTCAGAATCTAAAATGAATGTATGTCGTCCGTCTGTCTGTCTGTGTGTCTATGTGTCCAAACTAGGTACCATGGCAACCATTCGTATATTATTTTGTGATTTCCGTCTGTGTGTGTGTCCATAATATTACCATGGCAACCATTTATATATTATTTTGAAATTTCTGATGAAATTTTTTGTATATAAATGGTTGCCATGGTAATATGTACAACATATTATTCATATAGAATAGGCAATTTTAATGGGGAACGAAGTGCACGGGATCAGATATTTATATATATATATTAGACCTCTGGGCTGCAGAAGATAGGCTAATTTAAAAAGGGGAGGACCAACCCCGGGAGGGGCTCAAACAAGGATTTTGAGATTTCCGATGGAAATTTTTGTTTATGAATGGTTGCCATGGGTTTTGAAGCTATTATATTTAATAGCGGTTTAATTCTCCTTCTGGTTACCACGATACGAGTACTTCACAAAAGAATAGTTTAATAAGAACTCGCAGGACTTACACTATATGACGTATAACTCTAAGGTCGCATTACCCTCGAACAGCTGACCACTATATAACGACTAATGAGTACTAGATGTCCGAGGGTGAGATCTCTAACAGAGACAAAACCGTACTATTTCTCAACCGATCACGATCACGAGTATTGGAACAGAAAGTAAGTACCTATACTTATAAGCCAAGTTATAACGGTGTCGTATGCTACCTTTTCAAAAAGTATTTTCACCACAAACGTCTCGCAGCACGCACACTGCGGAGGTTACTCAAAAAACATGTAAATGTAGTTTTAAAGTAACTCTCCGATAAAATTAATTGAAATTTAATAAAAGAGATTCTTATAATCAAAACAAAAAAAGTAACTATTTAATGACCGGTCGTTGAGACAATCAGTTTGACCAGGAATAAAAAACGTCTGTGCCACAACATCTCAGGAATAGTCGACATTGCAGTCCCGCCTCTTCATCGCCGTCACCTGATAATTTAAATTTTGTTGAATCGGCATTGTCTAATGGAATAATAACTTTGTAGACTTCGAGTGGAAAGAATATAAAACACCTAATAATGTCTACTGTTATATTTCTAAAAAACTATTCGTATATTATATAACAAGTTTTTTCCTGTCTCTCATCACCTTTTAGGACAGTTAAAACACAGCTAAAATGTTGTAAAATTATAAAATGTTCTATTTTTATAGCGAAGGATGAAAAATATAATACAAATGTCCTCATAATTATTAGTTCATATTGAAACCAATAAATCTAAAAATACTTATATAAATACAATTTTGACTTTTAGACATTTAAGTTCAAATTTGTACGAATTTATTTACACGAAGAATAACAATTTTATATTTGTAATTCATAAATATTATTTGTATATTATCAATATGTTATCCACACAATGAAATTTTAAAATGCAATATTTTTGGCAACAATTAATTCAACCTACTATTTTACTAATAGTAAAATAAATTACTTTAATATAAATATAAATATACAAGTACCTATCATAAAATACAGTATAAGTAATATAGGCATAGGCTGGCGGTCTTCACTCAGAATCGCGGTTTTTTAAAACGAAATTCTAATTCAACACCAGTCTTGTAAAGTATTTGAATAAAATATATTGTACTCAAATACTATTTTTTTTGTATTTTTTATTCATAAAAATTAACTTTTTTTGAACTCGAAAAATAGTTTATATTGGTGACAAAACAAATTTTTCCTATTAAATATCAAGCACATTATAAGTTATAAACAATAGTTATTCTCTTTGAATGTATTATAATTGACCCACAATATATTTCAACCATTCCAAAACTGATAAATAAACTAACAAACTAAACAAACTAACAAATAATAGCGGGGTAAAAAAATATGTTCTAATAGTAAAAAAAAAGTATTCGAATACGTGTCCTGAATACAAAATTAAATTAGTATTTTTTACAAGACTGTAATAACACTTACATTATACAGTGACAAAGTGACTTACTCCTTAATGACGAGGTACACTCGACACCTATTCTGTAAAGTAGAGACTTTCCCCATTTTTGATAAAGTTGTTATTGTATTGTACTTGTACCTAATCTATAAATATAATAATTTGTATAATCTACTATAAGTCTGTAAGTACCGACTATAAAGATAAATTTACTTTTTTCATTATAAATTTGTATGGACAATTCTATATTACGTTGAAGTATTTTAAATATTTGTCGATAATTTAATAAAAAATACTTTCATGTTTTGATTGGTAATTGTTATCGTTTAGAAAAAATTAAAACTGCCAAACATAAAGTACACATATTTACTACGAGTAAATGAAGGTTAGTGTCGTAAAATTTTGAATTCTACTCATTGTCAATGATAACAACAAATAATCAAATTAATATACTTTACTAAATCAAGTCAAACCACTTTTACTGTAATTATGAATATTAATAATATTGGTGTGTAGCTATTAACAAAATTTTTTTTGGTTAATTTGACTTATACTGTACGCATTTCATCTGACCTTATAGTACGTCAGCCTGGTTCAGTACATCAACAATTATCTGTCCGACCGGTTTCCTCAAATAATACCAGATGTATTTTCTTCTAAAGTGCTAAATAGACAAAATAATGATCTATATGTATTTGGTTTGTTTATAATATTAATGATAATAATAATATATGCATCTGTAAATTAACAACGGGTCAAGGAGAAACTGAATCGATTTACTTCAAAATGTAGTGCAAAAGATAAATATTTTGGCATTATAAGCGCTTAATATGGGTACCTGCGCAATTATAGAATAAATTGTGATAGGTATAGTATCTATACTTATTTTAATATCTATAATCTTCTAAGCAATATTATTTTCAATATCTCCATGAGTAAGATTTAAATGTTAATTTCATATGAGTACATGTCTTAACATATATATATAACGCACCTATAATTATATTTTACTTGTTTGGTATATAAAATAATAACTGTGGCTTTTCACATAGTATATTATAATAAATCACTTTTTATGGAAGTTAAATCACTCAACTCAACTCCATATGGGGTTGTTCTTTTTTGTTTCATAACATTTTACACCGAACTCATAATAATCATTTATCGCACTTGGGGTGGAGTGATTAGTTAACACTTTGAAAACGTGTTTGATAGGAATGTTTCTATGTGTTTAAGAATTGTATACTATTATACTCTGTTCGGCGATAGAACGCGCTGATTCTGCGCATCCCTACGGGAGACTCCCCCCCCCCCGGCCACTGCATTGGTGGATCTGGTCTCGATGGCTGGATGTTGAGCACAGGGATGCGTGGAAGACCGATCATCGTCGTTCCGTGGAGCGTTCTCTTGATGGGCAGAGTATTTCATTAGTCCATACTCATTACTCAAAGGTGAAAAAACAATAATATAATATAAACAATTTACCGGAAATATATTTAAGTGTAAATAAATCATATTTTTTTTTTTTAGTACACACTAATTACATCCACGGAAGTGGGTAAACATGGGTATTGGGTACATCGTATAACATAATAATGTTTAATATTTTATTTGGCCTTCTACTTGACAATAGGAGGTCATTTAAACTCGAAAATATATGAGACTGTGATTAATTATTCAGTTCTTTTAAAACACTTTTCTTTACTGTTTCACACCAAAACGTCGTGATATGGATCTAAAACTATTATATTAAATTGGTTTTTATTCAAAATTCATATGAATATTTATTTACACAACATTAACAAATTCTTTTATTTGTTTTCGCATTCTTTAATTGCATTGTACATTTTCGTCTAAACCACCAATTATTAATTTATTTATTCTTAATTGATATAGTACTATTATTTTATATTTGTAAGTTACTCTGATTTTATAACTAATTACCAAAGTTTATTTATATATTACCATAACAACATTTTCATTAATAAATCATTTTCAGATAAAATGTATCAACAATTTATTTTGACCCTCCCCTATGAAAACAAATTCTGGATATGCCACTGCATTGGGCATAACCGCTGCACAAATACGCATAGTACATTAACTATATTATCTCAAATATTCCCCTTTTCATAGATACTTTTTAAAAACACTTTTGAAATGCATTTGGAATATTAATTATTTAAATACTTTTAGTAGGTAGGTATTTAATTTATAACTTTTTTGTTTTAAACTTTTGTAATTAAATAGGTACCTATTTACTTAAAAAGTAGCCATTTTTTACATCAAAGCAAACTTCTCGTGACACTATAAGTTTTCGTTTTCTGTTATTCGGTGAACTCCATGATAATAATTCTTAACTTTTACTATTTAATTTAAAACATCTTTTTTTTAATCACCTACCTGGGTACTTAAAAAGTAGTAATTTTGTACATCAAAGCAAGCGGCACTAATGCACTATACTTCACTGAATCCCATAATAACAATTCTTCATTACAATGTGGTTATTTGGATTGAAAGTGGCTATTCGAAACATGCATATTCAATTTTAAACATGCAACAGGTATATTGATTTTCGGCCAAACTATTATCTTATGCAATCGTCGATTTTAATGTATTCATACCTATAGTTCACGAGACCTCAACAAGGTAATATACGTAATAATATACCTATACGAACAATGAGAGATTTTACGAGGTAACTATATTATAGATTAGTTAGTTTTCGCTGATGTCCACGGTTTTAGTCACGCAGAGTGTAACTATACACTTACCTATGCTAACATTGTGTGACTGTTATTAGTTTATTACCTTTACTTCTCAGTTCTCAGGTTAGATTAAAAGTACTTTAAAGCAGGGCTTGAAACCGTTATTAATTTAATCGGGTTAGCCGAAAATTTTTTGGATACCGGTTACCGGTTTTATACCGGTCCTGTTGTTAGCGGTAACCAGTTACCGGTACTTGATTCAAAATTACAGGTTACCGTTAAGTGATGACCGCTTCCAAAAAATGTCGGTTACCGGTAACCGATTGAATACCGGTTTTCTAAAAAAAAATTGTACTACACCTTTGTACCCGTATACTTAATACGATATTCGGGTTGTTATAGGAATCAAGCTATTTTTAGATTTCCTAATACAATATACGATGAGGGAGACCGGGACTATCGACTATCGAATAATAATAATTTAGAACTTGTAATCATATATTCAAAATATATGTTTCTCTTCTCTCTGAGTTCTTGTGTTTCATTAGAATATCTGAAAATTAGATATAAATTTGCAGTGACCAGTGCCGTGCAGTGGATATTATAATAACTATTACTGTATTACTCAAAATATGTTGTTGATGACACAATAATATATCATTAATTATTATTATAAACATCAATATTACTGAGCAATAAGATCGTTTTTGGGTATTCGGCATAATACGATACTTTATAAGTGTCTATAAAATAATTTATCGTATTCTATGAAAACTCCACAGCCGTGGCCTATTGGTACAGTGGTACTACAGTTGTTGTTATACCAATAATATAATGTAAATAATAGATAAAACATATTATATAAAAAAAATTTGATCCAATAATGGATGGATTACTCATTAGTGTATATTAACGCCTGCGACGAGTACAAATCTATGCATAATAATCTATATATTTATAATATTAATATCTAATAAGTATTTAAAATTCTTCAAAATGTTATATGTATTATATATTATATTTAAGAGTATAGACATTACCTAATATTTATGTTAAGTGTTCACTGTTCAAATATTTTTATCGCTGTATCGATAAAATATACATAATTATTTGCATTGTGTAAAATAACGTTATACCTGTATGGCTATATATAAATAAATATTAACAATAGAATTTTAGTTCAGATGTTCACATATTATACAATCAGAGGAAAGAAAGGAGCTTAAGCCATGTGTTTTACTTCGGATTATTTGTCTAAATATTATGTATTTTATATTCAAAAACAACATCTAAAAAACCTTGATATTTTGTGTACGTCCGTATTAAACAACAAATACGCCTAGCTCTTAAATAATATAAATGTCCGTTTTTATTGACTTATACAAACAGACCACTGCGCTTTTAGATTAATTTATAAAGACAAAACTATATTCTAATGATTTCCTAAAATCTACAAGGTCGTTATTCTGACTTATCTCCACAATTAATTTTAAATTGTCGTTATAATAGGCCCATCGACCATCAACCAATTTTTATAATATAGTAGGCACCTATACCGGGTAGCCTCAATAAAATATAAACAGTAAGGACTACCGACTAAGAAGTTAATATTCGAATAGGCATAACTATAATTGGTATTTGGTGTTTATATCAGGTCAGGATAGATATACAACAGTCAACCACATAGAACCTAGAACCTATATTCTATACGGACAGAAAATAATCGTCTTTTCACATTTTGAATTTCCACACACAACAATTATATTACCATTGATTTATAAATTATAATATCAATGGTATTGCCTGTATATACTTTACACTTCAACCACTTCGTGTAGGTCCAATATATCTATTTTTCTTGTACAATCTCATCATAGGAACATAATACGTTTTTACACCAGTAAAAAATGTCAATGTACTGTAAAAAAAATTATAAAAAAAGAAAAAACTTACTGTCACAACACATTTTAAAATAAGAACACAAACAAGATGTAGAGAAGACGTCTTCTCTACATCGTGAATACAAATAATACACGAGTAAAATATGACTTGACTGTAAACATAGTGTGTTAAAACATAAAAAAATGTTGTTTGAATTTCTTTCTAGAAAAATAGATTATAAAATATAATAACAATATGTCATTAATTCTGAAACACGGGTACAACAACGCTGTTGTAAACAATCTCTGTATTGGAGTAATGTGATTTTTTGCTCCCATTATATTATTATTATTTAGGTACCTATAATACCTACTTGACTCAATGTCAACGACTGTCTTACATATTGCTGCGTACCTACATTAACATTATTATTATAATTTATGTTATTATATTATACGTCCTAATTGTTATTACGGTACGCGTGGATATTTTAATGATTTCGAAAATGATACATAAATCAACGTAATATACTATAATATTATTTTATCTCATCTTATAGTATAGATCTATGAGATATACTTCAATAATATTATAAATAAGTTAATTGAAAATATACCAAATTATTATTATAAAATCAGTGTAGTCGTGTACCCACCATACCTCATTACCACTGCGATGTCGGTTTTCAATATCTCAATAACGTTTGTAATTATACGGGATATCATATTATATAGGCGGTCTAAAAAACTTTAAACTGACACGCCGAAAGACTAATATCGAAAGATAACATATCTGTAGGAAAATAATTACCTGCTATTTGAAAAAAAAGATTACAAATTTTTTCCAACGAACGAGACGTGTATAATATGCGATTCACGTTCGGCAGATAACTAATACAATTCGTCTGACTATATTATACAAAATATCACAACAAGCGAGCGATATTGGACGTGTTCACGGTTAATAGATAGCTATTATTGTTACTATTATATATTTAAAGTGAGTCTGGTTGTGATCAAAAACCACGCAGAGTGGTATAACATTATGTAGCCCAAAGTTAACCACGCTAGAGTAAAAAACGAAATAATATAAAACTATAGATGTTATGTATAATAGGTATAGTAATTACAATGTACCTGGTACATATTATCATGTATATAATAATAGAATCAAAGTTAGGTAGGACTGCTCGACCGCTGCAGTATAATATGGTTTAGCCTGTTCGGGCACTGCCGAATTATTGCGATGAAAAATTATTACAAGGTAAAGGACACGGGCAAAATATCCTATACGCTAAGCAGTTCGCGCAATCGTAAGTATATATCATAAAAAATGAAAATATTTGAAGGCACCAGTTAGCTATACCTGTATTTCAAGCCGGCAATTATTAGATAAAACGATAGAGCATGAAAATATTATTATTATTATTATTAGGTACCTATACTTACTTGTAGGTATTATATTAATGATTTTTTTTAATTTACGGTGACTTAGAACATCACCCCAAATGTGTGTTTATATTATAATATCAAACATTTTATACCGTCGAGCCCTATAATATTTACAACACAAACATTTATGTTTATCTGCGCATATTCTATTATACGATGATGGTTTTGTTCGTTTCCACGGCCTTAAACAAAACGTATAGGTAGGCGCACACTGCCGGCAGTAAATGTTGAACAGCGATAAGAGCTGGTTGACCTATCGAGATTTCGAGTGCGTAGAAAATAAAACGGATACATTAACGACGGGTAACAACAATATTATTATTTGGAGATTTGAAAATCGAGATTGTGATATATTTTTGTTTAAAAAAATCTACTAAAATGTACAGCACAACAGAAGAGCATTATTATACCTCTCTGCAGCAGTGGCGTAACCTCGTGCACGGCAGTGACACACTATACTACGCCACATTATGATATTACATTGCACTGTGAATGCAATTTTTTTTTGTCCAATAAATTGTATATTATTGTGTGATGACTCGTGTATATTATAAACATATGGATATAATATAACCTTAATGGTCTAACAATATTTTTTTTATTCAAAACACTCAATGAGCTCTGGAACAATGCCGCCGTCAACTGCTGTTGCCGAATATAATATACCTATGACGTACAAAATGTATATGTGCACCTACAATACATATATTCGAAATTGTTATTGCATTTACAATTATAGCCAATAGCCAACAGGTAAATCTATATAGGAATAAGTGTAAAACCAATCAACTGGAATTGTTGGTATCGTGAAGGATATATATTTATATGTGTCATACGTATAATTAATAATACTATTTAATGTGGCATCTACATGCGAGACTATGTGTAGGTTAATGGTTATTTAGTGTATAATATATGTTATTAAAATATTGTGTCAATGATAAGCTCGTAACAACAGGTGAACGTCATTTATTTAACGAATAGAAAAACTAAATCAATTCAATTATGTATCACCGTCAACTTTTGTTAAATATACCTACGGCTACATGGCTTTGTAAAGAACGTTTAACGTATATATAAATTATACATATTGTATTCGAAATTGTCATTGTAGTTACACGCAATATGTAAATCTATATAGGAAAAAGTGTACGACCAATCAACTGGAATTTGTTGTCATTGTTATGTGTTGGATATACTATAGGTTAGATTAGGTTAATGGATATGTGCAATTGTGTAATTCATATGATAATCTTTAATGTGGTGAAGGTATGTTTAGTATTAATATAATACGGGGTTATTCTTCGCCAAGCCTGTTCATTTCTTTTTTTTCTTCAATAACGCAGTTATTCGAAATCTGATTTTTAGAATTTTTAGGAATACACTATACATATAAGACGATATTTTCAAATTGTTGAGATTCTTCATATTACTTGAGGACTAGCACTACTTGTTTTTCAATTGAGAACACTCCTTTTCCACTGTGAATTATACAGTGGATAATTTTTCCGAAAATTTTAACATATCAGAACCATTTTACGAAAGAACAGCGAATAATTCTTTAGGAAATTACTATAAATGATATATCCTGTTGTATGGTATATACATTATACATATAAGCGCTTCAAGACCTTCATGTCTGGAGAGGCGGATTGTACCCACATTTTTGATATCGATCGTTTTTGGAATCTAGTCCACGAGAGTTATTAAAATATAACATATCGCATGTCAAAAATGTCATAGAGGGGCAGCTGCCCACCCTGCCACACCCGTAGAAACGCCTGTGATGCTATTCGTCAATAATAATAATATTATATGAGTTGTCCAATATAAAACCAAAGCTATTCATATATTATATTGTTTATGTACAAGAAATAAGTATTAATTTTATTTCCTGTTAAAATCTATAAATATATTGAGAAATGTGTTGATCCTCAACTGTTGTGAAAACAATGTAAGTATGGGTGGTATAATTATAGGTAATAGGTGGTAAATACAATTAAATCATTGCACGAATTTTGATTCAAAACACACAAATTATACCTTATTGCAAACATTTTTATTGAAATAACTCAAGGTTATTTTTTCATAATAATGATTTTATTATTAATTCATAAATAGTTATTTAATGTTATATGCCAATAAACACTTTTGTTTTACGATCTTCCTTGTACCGTCTACCATCCAATCTTACAAAGGTATAGTTAGGATTCATACTTCAGAGCTTTATTCAGTACCTATGTCTTCGGCTCCACCTAATGTGCAGGTAAAACGTGGTGAAATAATGATTACAATTTACTCTATCGTCGCAGGTGGCAGTTTGTCCCCGTCTGATTTTAGTTAAATTGTTCGCAGTAGGTGAGTTGATTCCCGAGACATACTTCGTGTATTAGTTGATTCCCGGGTCATTATATGTTACGGTATACGTGTAATCTCATTACCAGATACCATTTTTTAAAAACAATGTGTTATACATTTTTACCAAATTACTAAAATTTTTTATAGTAATTTTTTACCTACTAAATTTTTTACTAATAATTTTTTAACAAAAAATTGAATGATTTTCAAAATATAAAAAAACTAAAAAGAACAACATTTTTGAGAAACTTGTCAGCCAACCTCCTCATGGTGTTTCTTAGGTTAGGCTAGTAGGCTGAATATTTGACTAAATATTGAAAATAATAGGGTTAGGTTAGTGACCAGGAAATTGCAGTACATATCTCTTGATGACCCGGGAATCAACTCGTACGCAGCCAAATTGTTGGTGAAAAAACATAACAATATTTTTTTTTTAATTCTGAGGAAACGTAATATTGTGAAGATACCAGAAATTTATTGTCAAGATAGTAATTAATATTTATTATAGTTTTTAGTTCCAAATATGTACGTGTTGGTCTTCTAACACAATATAAATTCTAAAAATAAAACAATCACTATCAAATTTATCCATGATTTCTAAAAAATTTCTATATTAGAAGGTATTTAAAAGTGTTAGATTTTTCAATTACTTTTTATAATAATTGAATTTGTTCGATCCCTCTCTAGAAAAATTTAAAATGATATAATATGCCACCGAGGCACTGGACTGAAATGATCTATAGGTACCAATTATTTGGCTCCTCTGCGTCTTTTTTGCTATAAAAATGAGTCCATTTTCGCCTCAGACATAAAATAAAGTTATGTAAGATGGGAATTGTATCGAGATAACAAAAAAATATATTAGGAAATTAGTTTTTTGAGCTGTTTTTACTTCAGTCATAATAAGCCCAAAACTTTTGCTCCCTTCTAATAAAAACTGATATGAGGCCACTGGTATTAAACTGGTAACATAATACCATTAATACCTATTAAGTTGATTATAAGTTAGTACTGCTTAAAAATATTAATGTCTTTTCATGTGTTTCCAATGTTTGACGTCTTGACCTCTGTGATTGTTAGTGGTGTTTACGATGGGGTACGGATGGTACGATTGGTTCGTAGTCAAGTACTTACGTAGGTAGGTAAAGCGTGGATAATTTTGGAACGAACAAATAATTACAGTTCACTCTATCATCGTCAAAATGTTGTCTAAGAACTTTCCGATATTTATTTTTAAAATACCTATCACTTTTTATTTTATATAAGTACCTAGCTTCCATTTTACAAATTATTTTGCATAATCTTAATTTTAGTATTTTTACTTTAATATGAATGCTTACACGCGTGTGTATTAAAGTATAATAAACTGGTTAGGTACATAATATAGGTGTGCGCAGATTTTGGCTTTTTTTTCACAACCCACATAACCCTTTACAGTTCAAACTATCCCCACTCTAAAAAAAGTATACATTTTTAAACGCATAAATAAAACATACTCAAACAGTAAATTAAACTTGCGTAGTATACAAATTAAATAACGCATCTTCCGTGTTGTGGAATGCAATGTCATCGACATAATAATACTGTCAAATTTCAACAATTGGGTGAAAAATACTTTAGGAGGTAATCTTTTCCTGGCCATTTTTTGGTGTCTAAAAATAAAATCTTCAGATGCTCGAGATAGGGATTACAAGTCACACCCGTGCACACGCCTATGCGGATATAAGGTCGATTATATGTTTATATTGCTTAAAAATATTAAATATGTTAAGGCGCCCGGTGCCAAAGTATAAAAGTACACAAAAATACGCTTTACGGGAATAACGATCCTGTTCTGTAGAATCGATCAAATTTGATATTTTTTCTTTTTACTAATAGAGAGTAATATTCTACAGGCCACATTGAACTCCGTTTTTCAATATTTTACTGTTAAACTTTAAAATATGTCTTCAAAAATAATACAATTTTAAGCGTTTTTTTTTTATAAATTGTACTATACCATTAAATAAAAAAAAAAAATCAGAGTTCGATGCGGCCTGTAGGAAGATTTTTTTGTTGAAGTAATTTTTTTCGATATAATACACCCAATCAACCCTCCCTAAATAGGTATCAGATAGTAGATTAGTTGAAAAGTACTATAATTAAGGCGGCAAAAAAATATAAAATGTGAAAATTAAATTTTATAGAATTGCAGAGAATTTTAAAAACAGGCACTAGGCCCCTTATGTCTTTAATCTTTAATGATGTGTTTCCGATGTTTGACATCTTGACCTCCGTAATTGTTGGTGGTATTTTCGATTACGTACGGTTGGTACGATTGGTTGGTACATACATAAGGTACCCACGGTAAGTAAGGCTAGGTACCTACTCACGGACGTCACCGTTTTCGGCCAAAACATAGGTCTTTTACAATTATAATAACTGAACTTAACAATTTTTATATTTAATTAAATTTGATTGTATCCAAAAATGTGATTTTTTGATAAACATTCTTACCTACAACCACGAACTACTACATGTAGTAGTTCGTGCCTACAACTGAGTGACAAAATAATAAAATAAGAACAATTGGCTATAAAATGGTTTAACATATTATTAGCTTATAGTCAAATAAACTAACAATTAATTTTTGTTTGAAAAATGATACTATTTTTATTATATACCTTTACTCTTCAATGTAAGTTTAAATTCGTTCATAGTTGGTTATATTTTACTATCATAATTATAAACCTTCTTATTACCTTTATGTATTATATGACTATATTAATTTTTATTCGATTAATGTAAGTAATAACATTGATTATAAATACTAATATAATATAATCAGTTTTAATAATAATATAACGTTATAACAGTTTATTGCCAATTGTTTTATTTTTTCAGTTTTTTTACAGTTGTAGGTAATAATGTTTAAAAAAAAATCACATTTTTGGATACAATCATATTTAATTAAATATAAAAATTGTTAAGTTCAGTTGTTATAATTGTAAATTTTAAAGAAAACTGTAGGTGCTGGCCGAAAAGGGGGCCGCTTCTACGCACTCGTCCTCATCTCCTCAGTCCGCAGTAATGACGGCATAGGTATTTGTCTCTAGATAATATACTTATGTATTTTATTCTTAGTGATAAGACAGAATATTTAATTTTTTCCATAACTATAGGCATAGTTAGATTTTCTAACCAAGTATCGTGTTTAATATAGGGAATTTTAATTAAGTCGAATACAATTTACAAGTATACATTAAGTTAAACAACATAACTTATATAAATTACCACGTATAATAATATAATTGCTTATAATACGTATAATATAATATATATTATGCTTGTTAAAAAGCGTTTAACTATAATCTTTTAAACCTTGAACAATATATTACATAAAGGTATATTATCATGTGAACTTATCACAAAGAAAATCATTGAAACAACCATAATATTATTTATAAAATATAAAATCCTGTCGCAATTTCTCGTGATAAATTTAGAAACGACAATACATATCAAACAACTACACTATAATAATGGTTCAGTTTAGATGTCAGCTTACCAAAAATCGTCGTTTTATATACATTTTAAAGTTCCATATCTATAGACGCAGTGTATCAGTAAAATAATAAACAAAATGTAATGATTCATATAAATTTGAACAACGCTTATGAGTTATGACTGTTATCAAGTATTAATAAAAAAAACAAAAAATAATAATATAAATAAAAATGAAGATGTGAATTACAATATAATATTTAATACAACAATATTTTAGGCAAATTTTGTGCGTATACATATTATATTGTTTCATCATAAACTACACGGTTATTAGCTTAAAGTTATTAAACAGTTGGACTTAGATCATAAAGTGAATTCGTATATTATATTATTATAAGTAGCATGTTAGTATGTTACTATATATCTTGGCTCTGCGAGGAAAATTTAAGAATCCTATGTTTTCGGGTACAGTGCAGTGGAAAAATATCTATAGTAGCCATGCTACATTTTGTCAGGAATTTAATAAATAATTTTTTTTTATCTTGTTGATTCGCTTTTCTATGGCAGATGACAAAGCATTACGAAAATCTGCCTCGGTAAAATCGATTAGAAAAAAAAGTTGCACCCAGCCCAAAACATGACTATGTTAAAAACAAAAAATTATTATAATAATTATATTAATACAATGAAACGTTAAGTGACAAAAAGATACCTATAACAGATAATTTAAGCGCAAATACAATAAATTGTACATCTTACGATTACATGTTGATGTATAATATACGAAGGTCGGAAAGACTTCGATAAATGAATAACTTTCGTGTTATGACTTATGGTTAGCCGTTCGATTATTGAATAACGCTTATATGGTTCTGTTTTGAAGGAAACGGACGAAAAGTTTAGATATAAGTAGATAAATCGTTTATAGCATAATATTAGTAATTAGTGATTATCTACAACATGTATAGTTATTATACCACATAACTACATGACATTTGAGTGGAGTGATACCGATGAGATTGATTCGATTGGTCCAGACCGTGGTTGTGAAGTTGATTTTGTTATACCGTATTTCCACTCTTTCGATTGTACATTAAAATTACGGTGTACTCTATAATAAAGGTATACCTACCTACTATGTCAAATAAGTAGACAAATTAAAAAAAAATAATTAAAATATAAAATCGTATATTAACATAGTTAGGTATATCATTAAACAAAATTTGTTTAATGGTGTAACTAATTAGCTATTGTTAGTATTCACAATAGTCCAAACGCATAGAGTGTGTGTGTTTGCACAGCAGTACCTATATAGTTTTATAATAATATGCATTTATGACGAACAGCATATTTATTATACAATTAATGATTAAATATTATATTAAAACAAAATGTGATTCTTTTAAAGGGTGAACGTTTATTTTTCAGAGAAGTATATTAACGTTTTTGAAAATATTTCAAAAATTTGTTTGGTAAATTTCGAAAAACGTTGATGATTAACGATAATATTATAAGACGTGTTCACTATTAAATTAATCATCTCATCGCATACCGAAACTGTGTAGGTATAACTATTTATCATTTAAATACATATTATATTATTATTACCGATTGTTGAGATTGATAATAATACACTTATACACACACTCCTGCGGTGCTAGTTTTCGTGTCAACTTTACTGTTGTACACTGTATACAACGACGAGGTTGAGTTATCTCTGTGTTAAGCCGTTACGATTGTCCAACAAATTGGTATGTATCGTTCAAAATTTAAATTATAATCAAATCACCGCAGACAAATACGGCGCGTGGTGGCACAATGTGTTTAGATTTTTTTCAATTGACAACCGTCGACAAGATACACTTCGACGACGATGAAATGCTTATGATCGTTACGCAGTCATTGGCATTGCGGAGAGCACCAGATAATCCACGTGGTGTTATATACTTAACAATTAACAATGTTATGAACAACATTTAGGCATACAGACTGCAGCTCTTATCTCGACTTTTTTCCTTATACGTTCGTCGTCGATTGATCTCCTCCTCTTATTTGTGTCGATTAAATCACTATATAGGTATTCACATCTTTTAGTTGTTAAAACGTAAATATCTATGCCCCCTCCCCCTCCCAAATTATTGGGGTTTTCAAATAGTGTTCGAGCAGATCGTTTGTGTACAAAAACCGGCGAGATTATCTCTAAATCAAATTCAGAAGCCGTGGAAACGGCATCCCGCCGCGATTTGGAAACATAGGTACAGTTCTCGTATTTATATAGGGGTTTCGTATAAATGATATCCGACCCATCAGACCCTAAGAGGGTGGGCAGCGATTCGGAAGAACTGATCACTGCTACGCGAATCGCCCTGTACGCATTTTTTACCGTGAAATTTAAGATATCATAAATGTATAAATATTTACGGTGAAGAATTAGTGCAAAACTCGTCCGGCAAACCGCGTGCACAAAATACATGTAAATAATACTCTCGCGTATGTTTTACGTGGACGCGCAACTCTTGCGGCAGTACCCGCGGATATTATATAATAACAACTGACAATAATAACAATAAAAAATAATAATAGGTGATAATTATTGTAATATTATACGCAGATTTCGGACACGAATGACGCAGGTTCGATCCGGGGCGTGCGGTCGAGACCCGAGGATACATATTATAATAATAGCAATACTAATAACATAATCGTTCTCGGATTCGACGATTATGACGATCATTATTATAAGCTCTCAGCGTCGAAATCGATGGCCGACTGTATACGCGTTATCGCAACTCTGCGCGTACACGCGTATAATATATATATATATACGCTCGCTAGGGCCACAAATTATAGAGGAAACGACGGTCGGAGGAATATTCTTATTACTGTAACGCGTCATAATATTATAACAGCGATCGGTGATCATAATATTGTTACCTGTTATTAATTTATAATAATATATTATAATAGCGCAATAATTATAACATAGCGCGGGTATAGGTACCAGTAGTTGCGACTATAACTTGTAGTTATACCTACGACGTAGTTGTGGCGAACTTGTAATTTTGCTTACACGTCCGTCGGTTTTGATGACGGGCGTTGACGCACGACTGTCTGTTTTTACCGAACCCCCGAGCCGACGGAATTATGTGCATGGAAAAATAATAATATTATTGATTATATCGCTTGTATCTACTGTTTTTTTTTTCCAATCAACGATGGACATCATCATCATCATTATTATTAATATTATTACCTATATTGCGCGCATGATGGGTTAGGTTATACTACATTACCACTCATGTATACCGGTGGCGGATTTAATGGGGGAGGGTGTGGCAGAGGGACCTGCCTCTCCCGTGGCCAATCAGATGTGTTAGTATATTATGGCGTGACGTAAACTTATACGTGAATAAAATAACATAATAAATGCATGATTAACCTACCCCCCCCCCCCCCCACAAACTGGACCAAATAAAAATAGTGAACCGTTTATTATACAATACTTACACCCCTGTAGAACATCATTTATTGAAATTCAATTTTCGTTATAAAAATAATATAGGTACAATCATGTGATCATCTGTCCCTTCCTTGGAGCCTTGGAGGATAGAATGAAGAGTCGTAGTCTGTGGCACCTCAGACGTCCGAGTCGTCACACTGAGGTCGGTGTCAGACCTCTGGTCGGTTAGCAAGGTCGCTCGCAAGCTAATTTCAACTCACATTTTTATATCGATCAAATTCCCGTCTGACTTTGACATAACTTTGGAAGTGTGATTGAGACATAAACAATCTCATTTACAGCGGAAAAGACGCGGAGGAGTTAAATAATTATGGTACCTCAATGGCGTCATTTTATATGTTTCTCTAGAAGGGTTGTAAAAATCCGAAAATTTAAAATACCTTTAATTAAAAATAATAGTCTTTTTAAATGGTTTTACAAAAATATAAAATTGGATATGGTATTGACTATACTTGGGCCATTTTTACAAATTATTAATATTGTTAGATTAATGATAATGACTAAAATGTTCAAACCTCCATGTCTATTATAAACCAATTACCATGGACCTTTTATCCTTATAACACAAAGTTAAATAACTCAAAAACTACTCGTACGAATTATGATTTTGATACGTCAACATTTTAAGAAAAATTATCCACTGCATAATTTGAATTTCTTATTGTAAATTTAAAAATTCCAAAAATCAGGTTTTGAACAACTGCATTGTTGAAGAAAAAACGGGTGATCATGCTTCGTTAATCACTCTGTATATTTTGAATTAAGAAACTATAAATATCAATGTCGTGACAATAGTTTGCTATATATTATAGTGGCTTACGTGATATACTTCCTCAAAATTAGAAAAATTATAGTTACTTATGTTGTTTCACCGCAACAGCCGACCCAACCATTTCGTAGCTTTTACGATCCGACGGGGCCAAATGGCAAATGCTCCCCACCTGACCCCCCCCCCCCAAATGACGCCACTGCGAGTGCGGGTATAGAGCGTATTCGATCGGCGGCCATCACGTCGTCGTGTCCTGCGGTGTGTGCAACCGAATATGATTGTATTGCAAAACCGAAACGTACCCGTAAATTATAAAAAAAATAAAATACGATTTATGCCGATCGTGTGCGTATAATATTGTACATATAGTGCTGTGATTACGCGAAACGTCATTATTATTTTTCGCCGTGCGAGTCGGTTGTAACACCCATATAGATAATATGGTAGGACGGTATGTTGTGTAGCAAGTCGGGTGTTGTTATATGATTATCACTGTAATAATAATAATAATATATACGTAGGTACAGCAGGTACTATATAATGATAATAATAATAATGATATGCGTATTATTATCCGGCTGTATATGATTATTACGCGCGCGAATGGGAAAAGTTCGTTTTCGGTGCGATTTTTATGCGCGATTATTATTATTATTTTTTTGCTGAATTCGAGAGATACGATCAGTTTACGGGTATACGCTATACGCACGCCTAATACCTGCTATAATATTATTATGATTATTACTATTACCCACTGCAGGACGTGCCTATATATAATGAAAATCCGTTTCCGCAGTATGCTGTTAAAATAATAATAGTATTATTGTTATAATTATTACGGTCGGCGACGCGCTACAAGTGGTCGATAACGATGACGTAACGCGTTTGTTAGGGTAATGAAAAATAATGTATAGACGTCTACAGAAGACAGCGGCGGCGGTTAATTCGTTTTCTTTTCTCTACTAATTACTTTGTTGTTTTACACCGTAAGTCATTATGTTATGGTGTCATTCCAACTCACTCGTGAGTTAAGACAATATTACGTAAAAAAACCATTAAAATCCATCGTCCTCGCGATTGTTATAGATATCTCTTGTGCACAAGAGAACATTTTTCGCGGTGGTGGTTTAGGCGGCACGCAATGTAGTTATACCTACTGCAGATACTCATTGGATAAACTGGGGTTAAACTACTGTAGCTTGTAGGGGGAGCTACAGCCTAAAAAACTATTTATTTAACATAATCCATTGGGGGCTTATATCTAAATCAATAAGGGATATTTTAGCGAAGTGGCTAAATCGTAGAAAGTGGGCTAAGCTACCCTCTACCCCCCTATAGGTGCGCCACTACAGATACGACCAGGCGCGGTTCTAAGGATAAATACGTGCAACAGTACAATAATAATAATTAGGTCTTAACTGTAGTGAATATTTACATAAGTGTGTATATTATTAATATTAGTAGTGATAGATATTTAAAAATAAAAATAATTTTTTACATTTTTACGTTGATCCTCAAAGGAAAAATAATTGCTCAGTAGATCTTCATCGAAAAAAGTTTGATCACAATTGTTAGACATGTAGGTTATATGTAGGTAATTGCATATTATCATAAAACTATATGTCATACAATAAGTAAAAAAGTTGGGTTATATAGGTTGATATTAGGTTGACATTACCAATCATTTTTAATAATTAAAACAAAAAACAAAAAAAAATCCTAATGTTCTCAAACTGATATCTTTAATTTTATTTATGTTACCCAAATAATAAAAACGCTACAATACAGATAAAGTTGTTCCCTATGCGTTGTGGAATTTTGGTAATTCTACTATAAATACCGAGGGAGTGGTTCTATCCCGCGCAAAACGCAATTTTTGCTATGTTGTACATTTGTAATACGGAGACAACGCATGCGAGTATAGCGTCTTCTTAGTGTGTGCTGAAAAGGGACTAAAACGTTCAAAAGCCATTGAACTGTAGAGTACGCTGACATTACGCTTATAATACTATTATTGAGTGTTTAATATTGTATTAACATAATATAATAATATGATATTTGTGTATAAGTGCATAGCACTGCACGTAATTAACAGCAACAAGTGTTTATAAATTCTTAATACTCAGATGAATCAGTAGAAATGACTAAGCTAGGAACAAACGCGTCAAACATCACGGTATTTCCTCGGTAACTGGTATACCTACATTATACAAGATTCCTTCTACCGACTGCTTTATTAATTGGATCGTAGGTACATATAATTTTGCAATAATATAATTATAATCAAGAATGTGATTTTTATGCACTTTGCATTGTTTTCCGAATCTTGTAACGCGACGCTCGTTGTTTTATGTTATACCTACACGTTTCATGTATTTAAGAACAAGAAGATTTTGTTTTACATTTTTTAGAGCATTTTAGGATTTTTGAAGTACTTAAATTCTACATTTGAATTTTAAATTTTATTTTAAGATTTTTAAATGCTTTTACACGATTTTTATATAAAAAAAACTATAACTATGTAGGTACAAATGAATATATAATCTAAAAAAAGTTATAATTTATAGAAATAATATTGTTTTTCCTTATTAAAGAAGTCTAAAACGATCAGTAGTCATACTCGATGAATTAGTAGAAATTACTAAGGACAGACGAATCTATCAATGCGGTATTCCCTCAGTATAACATCCAACAGGTAATATATGTATACAAATCAGGGACTGAAACCAAACCTAAAAGAACCGGTTCTGGAACCGGAACCTTTAAAATATTAAGAACCGAAACCTTTATTTTAATAAATAAAGTTCCGGAAACGAACCGGGTTTTTTTAATTTAAGGTTCTTTTAGGCTCAAAAATACAATTATTTTATTTAAATGGTATTTATATAATTGAATAGTATTTCTGTCTTGTGTATAAACTGTATATGATCATATGAGTTTTCTAATATTCCTCATACAATTAATTAAACCCGCATTCCGGAAAGGTATTTAAAATTATTATACTTTTCAGTACCTAAATTATATGGAACCAGTACCGAAATTATTTGGAACCGATACCTTTATTTTTAAAGTATTTTTATTGTAACCGATCCGGAACAGTTGTTTTATTTTTGGAGAACCAGAACCCAGGAACCGGAACCGATACCGATAAATTCAAAAGGTTCCAGTCCCCGATACAAATTTTCTTCTTCCGACCACTCCACTCATATTGAATCGTTTATTGAAACATTGAACATAATTTGCATTGTTACCGCTACCGCGAAAATCCCTTCTACATAGGTATTCAAATTTCTAACAGTGACGTCAGTATAGCACCTAAGTGGTCTATGCGTAGGTAATCCTAGCTGATACGTCTTCCGTATAAATAATTTAATGTATATATACTGTGTGCTGAAGGGCAAATAAAACGTTTAAGAGTTTTTGAACTTTGAGCACAGACGGTACACTTATACTAGGTATTATTTTCAAATGTCTAGCGTCTACTAGAGACTATATATAGAGAAGTAGAGAGTGGTTTTCTATATTTAAATATAATATATGATTTAATATATATTATTATATATTATTTAATAATACCATATTGATTGTACATGCATTAAGCTGCACGCAATTTTTGAAATTTAATTGCAACGAGTACATTATAAATTATTAATACTCGGATGAATCAGTAGAAATGACTAACGAACAAACGCATCTATCATTACGGTTTTTCCTCACTAACAATAACAGGTAGGTATACAAATTTCCATCTTTCGACTCACTGGATCGTACCTATATAAGTATGTTATATTATAGAGAGGATAATATAACAGAAAGACCTGACAAATGAAATAATAACATTTGTTCTAATCAATATTTTTAACTTTTTTTTATGTATAACTTATTGATTTGGGCGTGACTCATTTAATATAACATTTTTATTTTTTAACAATGGAAAAAAATTTAAATCTGATTAAAATTTGAATATATCCAATTTGTTAATCTTATTTTTAGAAAACTTTTGACTGTAAAATCATTCATCTAAGTCAAGTGGTTTAGTTTTTATGGTTTTTTAGAATATCAAATTATTTTTAACTAGGCGTAAGACTCATTAATTTGAAAAGCAAATACTTTTAAAAACAATATCTATATTTCAATAGATACACCTACTTCAAAATTCTCATAAAATGTTTAAAAAAAACTTACACTTTTTGAATTAAAAATAATGAGATTTCAAAAAGTAAACTACATGACTTAAATAAAATATTTTTACAATGAACATTCTTTAAAAACTAGATTTACAAAATGGCTATTTTAAATTTTTCAAAAAAAATCATATCAGATTGAAAATTTTTAATTTTGGTATTAAAAAAAACTACACTATACGTGTAACGCCAGCGTCTGTAAATTATATAAAAATTAAAAAATATTGACCAGAATAAAAGTTATTTCATTAGTCAGGTCTTCCTTGCAATTTTCAATAATATATGCGCGTCTGTTATACGTACCGCGAAAAACCCTCCACATAAGTAGGTATATATTTTAAACAGCGACGTCGGCAGTACATATAAGATCCATTATAACCGTCCTGATAATATTAGTGTATAATAATGTTTACCCAACTACCATGGGCATATAATAATTGATAATTGCGGACACCGATAAGTATCATTTAAAATTAAAATAATAATTTATTCAAAGGGGTCAATGACCAATTACCTATACGCGAATAGCGCGGTGCCTAATTAATATAATATAGTGGAAGAGTATAAGGTACTTAATCGGCGTACGTGTTAGACGTAATTTTTTGAATGGATAATTGACTTGAGGACATTTTGAGCAGAGTACATTGTACTCTGACGGGTCGGTCGTTGGAAAAGTCTATTAACATTTTTTGGTAGGTGGGTACTCACTTCGAATTTTTTTCACTAACGCATTACCTTTTCTTAAGCACAAAATTTCTCATTATCGTGCCGCCCACTGTTAAATATCGCAAAATATACCGCTGAAATGACTAGACGATTCTCGGTCAAATATTTGATTGTGATGACTTATACAGTTATACCCCATATAGTAAAAACCTAGTACCTAGTTAATATCCTAAGTAATATCTCAGGACATGTGCGTTGTATACGGTCAAGACTTTTCAATTATATTTATAATATTCGTACCTACGTAGGTAGTTAATTTTAAAATTTGTATTCAACAGGTAACATTAAGATAAATGATGTTGTAGTGCATGCAGTGACATTTCGATACATCTCTCGAGTATCCAAAAATCGTATTTGTATTCTTAGGTGTAGTTAGGTACCATAAAAGGTACTTACCTTATAACTTGTACAGTTGTACACATTAATACGTGTTTGTACGTATGTACCTCATGAATCACGAACGTCAAAAAACTGAGTCCTCGGACGTTTGGTCCCCGTCAATTATAAAGGTAGGTTTCTCGGTATTTTAAACTATCATTCAAATTTAAATAATATAAGTAAATGAAATAAAAATATAATACATTTGCCCTTGAAATACAATATTATATAGGTACCTACTACCTACCTATATTTTATATTTTTATTAAAAATAATAAGTGATTTAATGTAAATAATTTAGATATAGTATTGACCGTGGGCTTACTTACGGGGGTGGAGGTCATGGGGTTAAACAACCCCCCACCCCATTTATTAACGAGCCAATAGCCCCACTACATATTTTTCAATAAATTATCCCCCCCCCTCCCCGAATGAAAACGCCACTGATGGTATTGATATTTTAAGTTTAAAATAAATAGTGACTGGATTGAAATATTAAAACATAAATAATTATGTAAATATATTGGTATTGTAAATGCATTATATTTGTGTAGTTTACTTATATTATAATTTGAATTTGAATTATGCAAATTGTATTGTAATGAATATAAAATAATATGTAGACAAAAGAAATTTCGATTTTTATAGTATTTTTAAAAAAAATATTGTGTATGAAACATTTTTTGTGTGGTAAAAAACTCGAATTTTTTCAAGAATTTTCAAAACGTCAATTTTTCAGTATTATTATATAAAAGATTCAGCCCCCCCCCAAAAAAAAAAAATCTCGAACGCTATCCTACGATAGGCACGGTTTTTTGGTGAGTAATAAATTGTTGTCAACATTTTTACAAAATTTTTCAAATTCACGTAGGTACGTAAAATTACATTTTAGTTAAAAATGTATAAAATATTCAATTTGTATAGCTAAGGCTTGAAAATTTAATTCAAGGTTTCAATGACAACGACGAAAATTTTTTTTGTTTTGTCATTAGCATACCTCTACTATTTATTTACTTACCACTTACAATACAGATACTCGTATTCGTTATATTTATTATATTTTATGAGTGATATTATCATTAGACATGAATCGACAGTCAAATTTATAAAAACGTTTTATGGTTTTGAGCATCATTATTACCTATGTGCCTAAAAATACAATATAATATACAGGTAGACAATTTTACTATTGTGTTATATTATACATTTTACATAATATTAGGTGCAATGATTGTTTTTTACGATTTTGTTATATTTTAACGAGTAAAAGTAATATCCTCACTTGGATTCAATTATTAAAACATTAACGCAACTGTTTTAACCATTATTTTCAATACTAATCAACAGTACTGCATCGTTTATCAACCTGTGGTACGCTAAGAAAACCTCGCTTTACAAAAAAAAAGTGGAATTTATCATAATTCACATTAAATATTAGGTATATTGTTTATTTGATATTAATAATAAAGGAAATAATACTTATACCTACTTATATTTTATTTTATTTTTGTGCATTAAATGCTTATATTATCATCTTTGTGTAATAATTCTTAATAAAATAAAATTCGATACAATATTATGTAAAATAACGTATATGTTTTTGATAAGAAACGTCATTCGCAGGTCAAGTGGTTCATGAAAATGTTCAAACTATGCAGTAGACGGTATGTGGATAATGGATATAAAAAGGTTGATAACCGCTAATATAGCAGAATAAGGCAGATACGAAAATTTTAATTTTATTCGCCAGCATGAATAAAGGTGCGCATTGTAAATGAATGCTCAATAAAGTGTAAAACCAAACAATATTTTCATTTTTGGTTAAAAAAAAACACAACTTGACGCGTTAGATGTTCAAGTGAGTTGGCATTTGCTTTTCTATACACATACAGGTACGGCAACGACCAATGATACCGCAGATGTACCCTCGGGACGTTATGGGCACCTTACTCATTATCTACTGGATGGCAATCTACTCGAAGGTCGATGAATTCAAAAGATTTCAAAAAAAATATTATGAACAAAAACGATACCATTTTATCCTTTAGGCGTATCTATAATATTATGCATTTCGTATGCATTTTTTTAAAACCATAATTTTATTGTTTTTGGCTGCAAAATAAAAGGACGTGTCTCGAAGGTCCACGTGTCATATACGCGACTTGTGCGTTCATATTTAAAAACTACGATATTTGTAATCATATCATTTTTATGCGGAGGCATTATTGATACCTGTGGGAGAAATCAGGCTTGCTGCCTACAATTATATAATATGTATAAGGACGCTGATCGTTTGTACTCAATTTTTAAGGTCAGACTCATCACTTATCCAGTCATCTAATATTGTTATAAGTTTTCGTCTTATTGTTTATAAGAAATAAATAACGTTTTAAAACAATAATTTTTTTTTGTCATTTAAAATAAACAAAATAATAGATTGGTTAAAGCATGAAATAAATAAATAATTATCAATCATTACGGGATTACCTATAATATATAATTGACTTATAATTGTCCAACGATAATTGTTGAAGTACGATTTAAATCAATTAATAGTTATAATTTTAGTAAATATTGTGCAGATAGGTAGGTTACACCAACACTTGTCAAGTGATAGAACTATAATAGAAGACGCGTATATACTTATATCGAAGGACAAACAATCCAACTACAGGAAAAATTAACTGAGCAACGAAAATCTAAAAGAGATGTTACGTTTATTATCATTTTAATAAGCTGATACCTTATTTCTAATTATTTTATTACAATAAATAATAAGTTAATATCGCGAGTTATGATAACTTAACAATATGATGCAAATAACATATAATATAAAGCTACTTACCTATTACAATGATATTCAGCATCAGCATATTGTTAATGTTTGATTCACGACAATATTTTATTTTTATTTCGATACAATTTCCTCATAAACCTATACCATATTTAAATTAAAAAAAAAAACCAAACTATATTTTAAATCATTATTAGTTATTATAATATCTTAAATGATTGTAATATGAATGTATTAAAGATTTGTAATCGTTTAGTAATTTAGTATGATAACTTACTTACATATGAAGATTATATTTAAATTAGGTATTCTAAATAGGTAGGTAGGTATTTTAATCTAATAGTCATAATTATCGCCGTCGGAGCCAGTCTTTGATAATATTTTAGGTACTTATAAATACCAATACATTTTAATTGATATAATATAATTATGTACCTGTACACTTATTTTATTTTTATTTATTTTCATTCTTTCAAAAAAGATAATGGGCCCCACTGAACAGGTTCGTGTGGGGGCATAGAGATCTTATATCCACCTTATTGTAATATCTTTTTAGATTCTGAGTGGAGCGATGCATGTATTGGTTTTACAATGATGTGTGTTTTTTTTTGTGTCTGTGTACACGATTAGTAGTCAAAATAATACTTCGATTTTCAACTTCAGTATCTTTTTCGATGGGCAAGTGAATTTAGTTGGTACTTTTAGGAAATCAAAATTTAAAATTCCCAATAGCTTACAAAACTGTTTGGCTACAATTTTATTATGATTGTATAAAAAGTAATACCAAATTACGACCATAAAAACTGTTTGCGAACCCCAGAGGTTGAGAATCGCTGGGTTATAGGATATCTAAACAAAGAAACATATTAGGTATCTAGGTATGTTTATTATTAATTACAATTTATTTAATTATTTAATATTTTTAGTTAGAAAATAAAAAATATTACGATCTACCTACTCATTTTGAAATAAAAAAACAATTGTTGACTATACCTGCATAATATGTAGACAATCCTAATTCTGTATAAAATGGGAAGCAAAAATGAAAATCCTTTAAAATTCAGATACACTGTTACTCATATTATATAGGTGTGCAATTTCAAGTTCAGCACGTACATTTTAAGTTGCAAGTGTTTTTTTTTCGGGAATTTGCTGAATGTGCAAAACGATCATCATTAAACTAGCACAACGTATACCCAACAAACAAAACTACTAACAGAAAACACGTTAAAAAATATCAATTACCGCCATTCTATTTTTACCTCATTGCTAATTGAATGTATCGGCGCACAGTAGTCTGAAACCCATTTTTAACTGGCCAAAAATGCTATTCCTAAAAACTAAAAAATGCTACATTTTAGTGTTTATTTATTTTTGTTATAGTATTTTTAAAGTAAATTAAAAAAATTAGGTCAATCATTTGATTATTGAATGTTATAGAATTGTTCGATTAGAAAATATTGATTTTTATAGATTACTTCCAACTTTTACGCTATAAATATTAACTAACTTTTTCTCTCTGAATAATTTAATTAAAGTTTAAATTTTATAATTCACACTTATTATTTTGTTCTTAATATAATACCGCCAGAAAAAAATAATACATTTTTTTTAATCAAGAGTAATACGAAATTGAACACGATAAACACAAGGTTTCCATTGTTTATTGGTTATTTATAAGAACATAACTTAAAATTACGCAGTTTTACGTTATATTAAATGCACACACGTTATAGTACAAGTTATCAACAATAAATTTAAAAAAAAATGTTTGCCCCAAATTTTTTATTAGCAAATAGTTTAAGCAGACAAATCAATTTCTGATAATGATTGATTTAATTGAATTATACTATCATCATTGGTATTTGATTCTGAAATTATTAATAATTTCTTAATGTCCTCTGAAAATTCCTGTACATATTTTTCGGAACATTTCGCGAGGATGATATATAAACGGATCGTACGTAAATATTAAAGTATGCATCAAATCTTCATTTAAATTGTATTCAATCTAGAATTTTTTCTTACTTGACGCACTTCTTTGTCCAGAAAGTTTATTTTTTGTGGTGCATAAAATTTCTTGTAAAGTCATACACGAGGAACTAAATAATGACTGCATTTTCCGTCTTTAGGTTCGTTTATATCCCGATATAAAATTATTAATTTGTGGGCTACCTGAAGATAATGCATTTTTTTTTTTGAACATATGTTGACGTCATCCCGTAGACCATTTTCGAGATGAAAAAAAGTGTAATTAATGGGTGCTAGCATACTATAATGTTCTGTATTACACGTGCAATTGCTATTTGCACCATTAGTCATAGATCATACTTGCCATGCCATGTAAGTACCGTTTGTAACTTGGCGGCTGGCGTATGTCCAAAGGCACTGGACCAATTTTAATAGATAACCGTGAGCCACATGTTGACATGTAGGTACTTTTTGTTCATATAAATATTACCTATTTGATTTATGTGTTCTATTGAATAGGTACGTATTTCAGTGTTTTTTAAAAAGTGTACTTCTAATTTAATAGCAGGCGTGCCCAACCTGGGCATTTTTCCGGCCAGCGGAAATATTCCAACCAGCCCGTGAACATTTTATAAAATTAGAAATTTGTATAGGTAGGTGCATATAGGCGGAAATCCATTGAAATTTCAGGGGGGGGGGGTTTAACATGATGTAACATCAATGTGAGCGGAGGGGGGGGGGCTCAGTTTTGTAACTACAATTTTATATTTTAATTGTGTATCCATAACTATTTAATTTTTATATTATTCAATAATTATCAAAAATATGAAGTACTCAAAGAAAATAAAAGGAATCAGATCAAAGTATATTTCATAATACAATTGATTTAACATTGTATATAATGTATGTATACATATATAAAAAAGAAATACAAACAATAATAATAAGTTATTAAATAATCTGATAAAATTTGGTCATAGTTCTAAAGATTAAACACATAAAAAAAAAATTAAAAAAATAAATAAACAAATGAAAACTATTAACCACAGTTACTTAACAAAACGATATGTTAAATCTATTAAAACAAATGCCTTGTAGTTTTTTTTTTCGTCAAAATACATATATTGCTTAAAAATGTTTATATCACAAAATTACATTTAATTATTATAAAATCTGTATAAACCATAACCGAGCAATAATAATATAGAAAATACAATAATAGATTTGTATGTATATTATATATACATTCACAGATAAATTTTATATCTTAATTAACTATTAGCATATAGTTGATCATAATAGAAGAGCTTTTAAATAATTTACATAAATTAACGTGAAGACTTGAGCTTCCACCGGAGAAATATGAATGCAGATATACGTAGCACAAAGAATATTATAATCAAAGCGACAATATCCAAAGAAAAGCTTGCATCCGTCATATCTAATTCCCTTAGTGTGGTACTCGGTTTTTTGAAGTGGCAATAAATCTAAAATTCAAAAGATTTTAAACCATGTTTATGACATCACATAAGCACTATTTACCTGGTGACATTGGAGGATTGTTCGATTGTAACCATAAGTAGCCAATGCTGTACCTTCAAAACCATAACGGATATAACTTAAGTATGTGATCCATCTCAAATAAATAGGTATAGCATCAAAGCTCACGAAGAAACCAGAGAACAACAAGAAAGGCACAGACATGACTGGTGCTAAGAACACTCCATTCTAAAAAAAAAATAATGATTTTAGAATAATTGTAATTTAATTATTAATTAATATTATCAACTTTAGTTTACTTACTTGTACATTCATCGCAGCTCCAACTACGAGTCCAACACTTTGAGCAACAAATGATATGAGAAGACAGGCTGATAAGAACATACCAAATCTGAACATTTCGAGTGGTTGTGAAGTCATGTAATACACAATACCCACATACATGACACAAAATATTGCCTAAACAGAAAACAAAAATTAGAATAATTTAATATGGCAAAATATTTAATAATAATTCTTATTACTATGGCAAATTGTAAAATTTATCGGATATTGATTATTTGATTTATTATACTAAAATAAAAAAAATTACCTGGAACGGAATATCTGATAATGTAATTGCCAAATAATATGATCTAAGAGAATACCATCTATTAAAATTTTCTTTGATCAAAACGGGCAACTCTAGAGGGACTGTAAAAATGGATTATATATCTTGATTAGTATGTGACTTTCTTATTAAACAATGAATTGCTGAACTTACACGATAAAATGGTGATTGTCATTGATGTGTACATAAGGAACAACATGTTGAAAAATAGAAATCCAAGATTACTAAGTACTTTGGCGCCATCATTACCAATATCATAATACAATGAACCAATTAAAAATCCGACCAAAATGTGTGCAAACAAACGTAAGTACATAAGAGTCTGAAATAAGATTAACCAGTTATTATAGTATAGTATTTTTAACTCATTTATAAACATTTTTATTTATTTATTTGACTAATTGTATAAGCCCGTACCCAATCTCTTCTGCTAAACAGTAATGTCCGCCTGAGAACAATCCAAAATTGAGCAAACTCAGATGTAGCATATCGCTGTTGACTACTTGGTAAACCGTTCTTTAATAAGGTATCAGTTGCTTCATCTGCATTATTTAGATTTCCAGTTTTAATTGAACTCAGTTCAGTATTAATTGCGTCATCTACAATGTAACAAAAAGTTAATGTATATATTATTATGATGTAATGTAATTCATGAAGAATTTATAAGACATTTAATGAGCACTTACTGGGTTTAGAAAATTGATTTCCTGAATACTGCAATAAACTATCAGAATCCACAGATTTTGATAATTTATCTATTTCAATAAAATTTGAAGACAAGTTGCTACCTGAAAGCAAAAAAAGAATAAAAATTAAAAAATTAAATATTTAAAAAATTTTGATTAGTCTAATTGATAATACAGTGTGTACAGAAATATTTACTTTTCATTATTTCCTTCTGGTTGACATTATTCAAATTTTCTGGTTGCGGGAATGGTTTACCAACTTGAATATCATATTTTCCATTGTTAATGGCCGTCACCAATTTGCGTACATTGTCTCCATACTCGCCGCATGACACCTCGATAACTGTACAAGGGATTCGATTAGCACACGTCGAGTTTATTTATTCGAGTACCAACTAAGTTTGACTCACGGTAAGACGCGGGATTATGATAACTGGGACATTCGAGTCCGAGGGTGCCGAGGAAAGGGACGAGTTGTTTCGTGGATCCTTGGTAGACACACTGTCCTTCGGCAAGGGTGTACAGATGGTCAAACATCTCGAACAGCCGAGCACTGGGTTGATGAATCGTACAGATAATTGTACGGCCACCACGACTCAGCGATTTCAGCAGGGAAATACATTGGAAACAAGAACTACTGTCTAAGCCACTGAAATTGTATAAATTAACATGTATTAATATTTGTATGTGTTCGGACGTTTATCGTGGTGCTGGTAATGTGTCTAACCTGGTTGGCTCGTCAAAAAACATAATGGGAGGATTGTTCACAAGTTCAAGAGCAATGGACAAACGTTTTTTTTGTCCACCTGACAAATTGCTTGTCATTGTCCTTCGGTGTTCCTGTAAACCTAATGTTTCTAATATTTCTTGAATCTGAAAACAAAGTTAGATTAACGAAAAATTGCCATATTTGTTTCCGAGCTCATATTTGTCTTTGTTGGTTGAAGGGGACGGCAATAATTGAAAAATAAACATTAAACAGTACGTGTGCTGCGACTAACCACTTGATATTTGCTGTCCTTCGATATGTCTGACCCTAACTTTAGCGAAGTAGCCACTTGCATAGCTTCTTCTACAGATAAATTGGCATGAAGCTGATTGTCCTGCATAATATAACATGATAGTTTTCTGAATTGACTCAAATTTCTTTCGTGCCCGTTAATCGTGATGGAACCTTTAACTCCGGAACATCTGAAAAGTAAAGCAGAACATACGGTATTAACACATATATAATTATTATTTACTATATATTATTTATGATTACAAAATTGTATTGCACATGTTTTGTATTACCTATATTCAGTGATAAATGGGTGTATGGGTCAACATTGAATAGAACCAACAAATGCCATAGTACGGAAAATAAATGTATATCTCGTGTGATAAAATATGAATCAACAACAAAAGAATATGTAACAATAACCAATACACTTAACTAACATAGTGAACTTTATAACACTCTGAACATACCATACAGACACGCGTATAACCTTGTCCAGTTGATATGGACTAAATAATTATAATCAGTTTCTATATTGCAAACAAAAGCATTTAACATTGGGTGAAAAAAAACATATTTCAAACACTCTAAAAGAATTTTCTAATCTTCTGCTACTTCTCCGATAGGTAGTAAAATTCAAAGCAATATAAATAATACGAGACAATGACCTAATCATGATCGATTATAATATTAACATTAAATAAACTGTTTTTACTTGTATCCGGTGAGAATATTCAGCAGTGTGGATTTCCCGGCACCGGATGGCCCCATGATGGCAGTCAACTCGCCTGATTTCAAACGACCGCTTACGGATTTTAAAATATTTTTTGAAGCTAAAAGAAAGAAAATATTATAAATTATAAACACTAAATAAATAAAATATTTCAGTTTAAGGTGAACGGCAGCATCTCGGCAATAAAAATGTCATATAGAAAAATTAAAAATATAAAAACACCCAGCCATTATATGAAACATTTTTTTTTTATTCCTAAAGCGACTAAAAGCTGAAATATTGAATTTGTGTGTATATCTAATCAAGATATACATCAGAAACCGTTAAAAACGTCACAATATATTTTCTATACATATAGCTATTGATACACATAATAATTCAATATTTTGGATCTAATGTCGGTATGTGTAACATAAATTAACCATGCATACGGGCATTAGTCGATAAAAAAGACAATCTCCTGTTAACAGTGACGTAATTTCAGTTTTCAATAGAGGGGGGCAAAGGTTTTGACCGGCCCGAATGGGTAAAAACACAGCTCGCAACCACATATTACCTACTTACATTTTTTTATGGTATCATTTTTATTAACTAGGTAACATCATTTTTAAAAATAAGGTAGCAGAAATTTTATAATAACAATTGTACACCTATATCAGTTAAAAGTCTACAAATTATTATATGGCAATATTATTATTGATAAACAAAAATATTAGTAGTTTATTAGGATATCTTCTTTTTTTTATTTTTGAAAATATATCAACTGCATTATTTATAAATCACGGCGATTGTAAACTGCGCCCAACGTACAGGTAAACACGAAATCATCCATGTAAACTGCACCGAATTTTATCAAATGTAAAAAGGTGACATATGTTACATAATATGTAAACTTTTGAAAATTGAACAGCTATATTTTTGTAATAATTAATAGAATAAAATTAAAAACATATTGTTGATACGTCATATTCTGTAAAATTAAACAAAATTACAGAATTACTAATCTAAAATTACAATCTTTAATATATTTGATTCGTTACAGCCATATTATAGCATAGTGATATTATAGTGACTTTAATAATGCAACTTTATATATTTTACAAACGGCGCACAGCTTAAGTTGTAAGTACCTTTAAACATGGATAAAAATTTGGGCGCAGTTTACATTATACCTTTTTAATATGGATAAAAATTTCGATTCTTTTCAAGCAGTTTGCGGTGATTTTATATTTTTAGCCGCACCACCAATTTATTTTGCTCAAGTCATATTTTGCTCAAATTAAAAGATTAATGTAAACACGCGACACGAAAAACATTAATTTTAATTTAGGTAGAATAAGCTACTCAACTAAATTAACACAATACGCCGAATAGCTCAATCATACAAGAATGTCGCAAGTTAACTGAAGTCCGTGGTCAATGATAATTAATAATAAAAGAGTGCCAATCGGTTGTTGTTTTTAGAATTTGTATTAATTTTAGATTTTAGAAATTAAACTATACGAGATTATGATACTAAATGTTCATTTTCCTTCACAAAACAAACTCACACAAACAAACATACATAAATACATACCCATGCACACTATGTGTACGTCCTTGCATACGTCTAAATATAAATATATTCAAACTATCAATTATTAGTAAAAATGTATCATTGCGACAATAATTTCTGAGTACATACTATAATATTTTCTGAAAATATTATAAAATAGGCATGTTTTTGCGCTAATAAAATATAATAATAGTAAAACGGCATTAACTGGACAACGGCCCATCAGACTGCTTTTAAAATGCCCACCTTGCTCCCCCTCAAATGACACCGCTGCCTGTTAATAAACAATTTCGTTTTAAAGATTTTTCCTTATGAAATGTTTTCACCGTGATGCTGATGATCCTCGATCTTCTCCATATCGTCAACGGTTTCAACACTTGTTGCAGTTGTATTACAGAAACAACCGACTGAGTAATTATAAATATTTTTTGTTTCGCAATATCGTTACAGTATTTTGAACAAGACTATAGCACGCCGGGAAACTCAAAATGATCTAATAAGTCATACACAAGAATTTATGCGTTGTTTTAATCGAAATCAACAAAATTGAATACCTAGGTAAGTGTTTAATTATGTATATTATGTAATGTAAAAATATCAACAAAAAAAATTACCAACTAAATACGTTTTACATACGCAAGTCGCGAATGTTAAGTAAGGTCATCAACCATGATAAATTTTTCATCATTTCCGCCATTGCTTATAGGTACTTATCTTTTTTTATATATTTTAACATCAATATTATAAATTATACATACAAATATGATATTATGAAACACATTTTATTAAACAGCGGTTAAAGGCAACATATAATGAGTTAAAATTTAAAAACCATATTATATAGGAAGTTACCTACAGAGAGAACAGCAGTAAAAAATAAACACACAAGTCGATACAATTTTTTAACATAAGACTCAAGTTCAAAAAATTGTATACATTCTCTTGAATGATATAGGTTACAAAAAAATATCGATTATAATTGTGACTGACATCATGATTTGAAATCGGATAACGTTGTAAACAGCTTATAATTATTCTAAAAGAGGTTATGTAATATTTATAGAAGGTATTCGCTAGTAGAAATACATAAAATAATTTGAATTAAATATCATCATGAACGTATTTCATCCGCTATGTAGGACCTTCAAAAATAATGGATATGTTTTGTGCACAACTACTTGTAGTAATAATGTAATGATCATGTTATAAAGTTAAATCATCACATGGCATGTTTTCTGATTGGAGATTCCAGAAGTACCCAAATATATGTAATAAAAAAATAATATTAAATTACAATAACAATATGAAATATACAAAGCTTTTCATAGCACGATATTATTTCATAACACGAATCGAGAGACAATATGATTAGGGGTTCTCCTTATGTCTGAAAAGTTTTATGCTATAATATTATACGAGTGAGAACAACCGGTCTGCTCGAGGACACTACACAAATCGTGACCTTGCATTTAAAGCCTGACAAAGATTCCTTCGGTTAGTAAAAAAACTAATGGTCTACGTTTAAGTCAATGGCTATAATGTACACATTACTAGTCATTAAAATTTCGCTAAGAATTCTCCACACACATGTAATGTAATACTTGATAATTCTCGTTATTTAAATGTGCTGTAAAAACAATACCAATTTCGTTTTTTAAAAGTCACAAGTAAAAAAAATAAAAATAAATATAGTTTTAAATTACTACTACTTAGGCGTTGAATAAATAACATACAAAAACACCGCTAATTTCATAGTTTTTCAAATGATCAGTGGTACCTATGCAACAAAAATTATGATTACCGCATACAAAAAACAATACCTATTCAAAACGGATCCCAGCCGTTTGCCTGTAAATGATCAAAATATTTTTCAGAGTTCATCGTTTCTTTGCAGTTTATTTTTGTTTTTCTCAAGGTTGATAAAAACTATCAAGTAAAAGCAGCTGTTTCAAATACAAATTTAAATCTTAAGTTCAAATTTACAACCTATGTAGGTGCTTTATAAAATATTAAGGTGATTAACTTGAAAGTGTTTAAAATTAAAAATAAATCCTAAGTAATAACCAATAAAATAGAAAAAAATAAATACAAAGCTTCTAAAAACTATGTACGGACTCGTACAAGAATTTTGGTTTACGTAACACTTTTTTAGCACTTCTATAATTATAAATATCATCGAATTTAATAATATTCATACAATAATTACAACAATTCAATGTTTTATTTTATATTTTTAGTGACAGCACAATGAGGAAATTGCCTTTAGAACATAATAACTAATAAGTGAGAGTCATGTATTTGTTATTGAAATACACAAACGAGTTTTGGTCATGGATAAATAGTGATCGAGACACATCCGGTGGTTATAGATAAATGCGAGGAATGAGAAGTATTGAAGTATATACATATACTATACATTATGTATATAGACTTGAATAAAAAACTAAAATAAAAGTCTAACTATAACGAAATTAAATGATAAGACAATTCCTAAATAGAATAGATAATGCTAACAGACAGGAAAAAATTATAATAATTAATTACCTAATAAACAATAGAAATAAGTATATACATAATGTAGGTTTATCAACAGTTCAATGTCTAATGGGTTAAATTCCAATATTTTTAATAAATACATTTTATTATTATTATTAATTTGTTGCATAATATATTTATTTGCTGAATATCGCTATTGATTAAAATTCACCACGTGAAATCACGTATTATGGATCAATAAAGATGGGCATCGGCCGAATAAGATATAATTAAAAAGTTCAAAGTTGTGATATTGCCTATTTAATTATAACTGAACATTCATCTTTTTTTCGTTTAAGACGGATATTAAATTTGAAATTAAAATAATGAATATTAGGTACTTCTTAGTTATGTTAACTAATCAAATATATAATATAAATTTATAAAATTTTTAAATCCACATTTGAAGCAATTTTCTTCTAAAACATTCGGGTGAATGATATAACGGTTATATTATAGGTGTCTAAGTTGTAGGTAGGTTTAAGTTATAGTATATAATATATATACATATATATTAAATTCATATTTAAACTATGTATCCATTAAATATAAGATATAAAAAAAGCAATTATATTTGTATTATTATTATATATACCTCCCTATAGGTGGTAACTAATTTTTTTCAAACAAATTATGATAATGTAGTTTTGTTTGCAGGGGGTTGATAATTACGGAGACATTGCCTCTTCACTATAAAATGTATCCAGGAATTATTATAAATTCGTAAATTTCTCCATCATAAATAGATTTTTGTTTTTACTATATATTCAATATTAATTGATAATGGGATAGTGAAACGCAATGTTAATTTAAATTTGGTGGTAGTAAAATTGTTACTGTTCCTGCTTCTGAAAATATCTTGTTGACAATTTGTTATATAAATGGAAGAATTTGAGTTACTAATACTTTGTATTAATACATTATACAAATTAAAATATGTAACCTTCGAGTTTTAATGTCATGTATAGGTATAACCTCAATTAATAATTTAATTCAAAACGTAAAGAAACTAACATGTATCGAATTTGCATAGTAACGAAGAACACCACGCATATAACCATAAATAAAATAAATAGGTACCTAGGTATAATACTGATATCGTAGCGTTTTGATACCTATCTTCAGATTAATGGAAGCAATTAAAAGCCCAATATTTTTATTTAAGTTTCGTTATACAATACACAGTTTGGAAAACACTGTTTAGGAGATCCAATGATTTTCACGGACTATACCTATGGGCTATGACTGCAGGTAGGGGGAATACTCGACCTTCTAGCCTTTCCCGCTTATTAATCGTTGCTGAGAATTTGGTAATAATTTATTATAAATTATAATGAAAAGATCTTGCTGCAGCATACGTATGGCCTAGGGTACACTATAGCTAATGTACTATTATTTTTAAAATTTTAAAACCAGCAGGGGAAAAATAATTACAAAAGAAATCGACCCAGCATAATATAAGCTACTGGTATAAGCGAGAAATTATTTCCAACAGTTTATTACCTATACATATATGTATATAACTAATATTATAACGGACTTGGACTCAAAAACAATAACAACTACCTAATAAGAAAACAATAAGAAAACGCTGATTCGTCGGCCTTCGCAACAGTAATAATTTACCTACTGTAATAATATAATATGTGTCCGACATAATAATACGCGTGATCAAGATGGACTTCAGACGTTCAATAAATTAATTGTACGTTGTGTCATAAATATCATGTTTTAGATTCCCGGTGTGACCTTATATCCACCACAGATCTGTTAAACCTACTTACGTTAAATATTTATACATATTATATTTTTTACATAATATTGTATTCATACCGTCATTATCAAATTATTATACCAGTTAAATTGGCCAATTTAACCTTATTCCCAAATTTCTACAGCCTTTCATTATTATATGAACCCTATAATCGGGATAATACGTTTTATAAAGTAGCGAGGAATGAGTGAGGATAACGGGTAAGGGTAATAAGTTGTAATTATATGTGAATAATAAACGCGTTCATAAAAACCAAAATTTGACAAAATTTCTGAAAGGACGCGTACCCATCAACTTCTAAATCCCATCTATTCATATTAGTTGATATGTAAACAAACCGTATACCTAAATTATACCGATGAGATCGGTTAGGTTAGGTAGAACGGCCCAAATGGTTAAGTATCGAACATGATAATATCGTCTGTAATGGCCTCGTCGACACAAATACAATAATACGCAATAATATAACTAGGTAACATAATTATTATCCATCAACTCGACTAGTCGATGTTTTTAAAATTTGCAACATATAATTCCAATATATATATATATATATATATATATATATATATCTGCGTAGAATATAAAATGTATGAAAATATAATGTTTAAATAAATATACACTCACTGTTTTTGGTGCCTTCGGTCACGGTGTACATGAGGTCCGAGAAGGCAATGTCCACAGGCGGCCTCTTGGGCAGGTGACTCAGGGTCTTGGGCTGACATGGCGTGATCGTCACTTTGACCGCGCCGGATTTCCTGTCAACAGACACGGGATCGATAATTAAACGGCCGTCTTGTTTAACGGTAGACAACTCGTCCATGGGAACAACGATGGATTCATCGATTATGGTCATGATGAATAATTATCGCTGCAGCGGCAACAGAATGAAAACTTTTGCGTGCGGTGTTCGATAGTACGTCTATATATTTAATAATATATATATAATATTCGTACGGATATCAGCGTCCGGTTTCCTACGGATTGAATTCGAAAAGAATAAAAAACCTATTTTAAATATCACGCATAATCCGATCGGGAACGTACGAGGACCGTTTGCCTGCAGTTCATCGCAACCACTACTAGCTGCATAATATTACTAATGTTGGACTTGACTACGTATATTTGCCTGCGCGCCGTAGTAGCGCGGCGCTCGCGTGTATATATAATAATATATAACGTATATAATAACAGTTGGCGACTGAATGTTTTAATAGTAGGGACTAGGAAATAACCTTTGTTTGCCTTGAAAGACGCCGCCGTCGTTCCCCACTTCTGATGACGACTCTATGTTTATGTACGCGGTAAAATTACGAGCTTGTATACGCACACTACCTATTTCCGATAGCCCAGTAAAATAGTAAAATCAAAATAATATTATCGTGTGTGTGTAGTAATAATTGTTATGACGTATTGCAGTATGAACGTGTGCAGTTGGTCAGTCCGTTGTGAATTAAAACGTCACGAAGGGTAATTTTTCTGCGTTATTCTATTTGATGTATACAACTGTACAGACTACAGTATTATAGTATCAATACAATTCGTTTTTAAGCACTACGTAGAGTTTAATGTAAATCGATAATTTTGTATTTAGAACAATGTTACGCGCAGGCAGGTACCCCCGCACATAAAGTCGAAATACTACCAAAATGGTAGGCACACCCCCGCAGTGACACTGCTGTCTGCTATTTTAAATCAATACAGGACTTTTATTTTATAGTTTTTACGGTCTATCCGATCACTTTAAAATAATTTATTTTACTACATAATATTATTATAACATATTATTGTGTCATCAACATTTTATAATGCAATCAATAGCCGTGTTCATCAACTTGTGGCATCGACGTGTTTTATTTTATTTCTATACCTACTTATTTCATGTTCTAATAGAATATTATTATTAATTTTTTGGTGTAGGTACTAATATTATGCTTAAAATAAACCGACAAATAATCCGGATATAAATTATAAAACATTTAAACATAAACCATGGAGTCACTAAAGTCGAGTCTAAAAGTAAATACAATATAAGTACCTTACATAAAGTGATTTTACAACTGACTGATAAATATTTCATAAGTATTTAGTATATAAGGTCTGTATTATATTAATTGGCTGCTAATTTATTTAATAAGGATAACTTAACTTAAATATATCCAACACAAACATTCACATAATGAATGTTCAACAATTGAATACGAAAACAACATTAGGTTTACTATTGTTCCTAATTTGTATTCAATTTATTCTAATAAAAGTATTTTTCATACGTATTTTCGCGTATGTATAACATAACTTTTGAAGTATACAGACAATGTAATTATGTGATACCAAATGAAAGGAGAATGAATTCTTATTAATATGTAGGTATAGTCAAATATTTATACTTTCTGCCAAGTTGACATCATCACTAAATACTCGTATTTCGATTATTTTTAAAGTATTTCGTATTATAATATAATATTTATATATACATATTGATATGGGGTGGGAGGCTGAGCTTCTGAGGTAATTTTCATAATGTATTAAAAGTTGTATTTGTATGTGTTTTGGTCATTTTATTTTGTGGTAAAAAAAATAAACAAAATCTACTATGGCTTGAACAACTTTAAAATTGTTTTACCAATTTATTTAAAATTTGAAAATGATTAATTAGTCGGTCAATCGTATTAATATACATCGATGTGGTTGGTGGGTCAAAATTACTTATATTTCCTACTTCAAAGACTAGATTTATTGTAGAACCACCTATTCAGTATTCGTATATGTATATGTATATGAATACTTACATAGCTTATATAGATGAATTTGTATATTAATCACATATAGGTAATCAGTATGCCAATTTCACAAGCTACAAACAATATTACTTATTATTGTTGACATGTGATCTCACAAACAAAGAGTAGGTATAACTGTATAAGATAATAATAATAATAAGACTGTTTATTAAAATATTATAACAGGTACAAACTGGAGTTTTAGATGGTAATAAATGTTTGCATTACTTTAAAAACAATTAAATACTCACTGCCACCGATTTTATCATATTTTGTTTCGTATATTTGTGTGTGTACAATTCGTATATATGCATACATAATAGTGTATAATATAGACCTTACGATAGATTTTTTGCATGTATGATATGTTTCCATACCTACGATTCAAACATATTTTAATAACTATGTTGAAAGGAATAATTAATGAGTTTTTTTTTATTATCTCATCGTAGGTCACAATAATATAGAATGTATGATACTGTGATAGTAAACGCTATTAATTTAATAAACCGAATATAATAATATATTTATCTTTTCTTTTTTGATTAACGTTAAATACTTGTTAAATTATATGGAATAGTTTAACAAGTATTATACATTACACTCGACACATAATGCACAATGTATAGAAACAATAACATTAAATGAAAATTATAGACTACAGTATAGAATCCAAATTTACCAACCTACCAAGATTAAAGAGGCATACAGGGCGGGAGGACCATACCCAATACCCATAGTGAAATTACAGGTTCAATTATAAAAACATGCCATATACCTAATGTATATATATATGTCATAATTATAACCCCTAGGTCCCTTAATAAATGCAATTGGCCCATAGTGAAAATAATTTTTTATATACGCCACTATTACAAGTTTGTCACAATAAAACACAGAATGTTAAAATGGTATTATATTTACTTTTCATTCAAAACTAAGAGAGGACAAGGACATCCACAGGCATCAATGCATCATAGCAATGTATAATTTTGAACCTAGAGGTATAATACATAACATTTTATGGCATTGTTTTTAAACGTGATATAGAAATACGTTTAGTAAATAACTTACTGAAAATATAGTTACTTATGTATATTTTTTTTTATATTTCAGTTAACCTTTCACAATCAAAGGACTTGCTTAATATTTAAAATCGATTTAATAACAAATACATTTACTCAAATTTATAGTAATCATTTTGTATAGTGTTTGAAATAGGTATAAAGTATTTCATTACCATCAAATCCGCATACGTCATATTAAATTAAATGACGCGTGTATAAATACTAAGAATAATATATTTTATTCTTATTTTCACGAATTATAATATGTAAGTATTTTGTAATTTATTAAGTAAACTCATAATTCATATTCATAAATCATCATAATAATTATTACAGACACCTAGGTGTACATGGCGAAATTAATATTACTAAGAGTAGACGTACATACGCAGTATTATACTACCACCCATCTATATTGCTATATATATTTCGTACAATTCTAATATCCGATTAGTATTATAGATCATACTATTAAATAATAATGCGATGCACTCCGTAAATTGTGCGTTACATCTATAGAAATGTATTGTAATAATTATCATCACACTCATACATGTTTATTTTGTAATAACGACTGTTATGTTACAGCATTCGATAATCACCTAGGGATTTCAGTATACTTATAACAGTTATAACTTATGAGCATTATTGTGTCGATTGATGGAACAAATTTATATAAATTATAATATTAAATAACATATTGCTTAAACAAATTTCGTAGGCAAATGCATTACACCAATACACAATAATTGGTTTGAAATGTATATACTATTTATATATATGTATGATATTCATGATCATCAAGCTTATTAATACACTTATTAATATGTGGAAATCAAAATATTTAATACACTTTGTATAACGGAGCATTCTTTAAATCAATTAAAGTATATGTAACAAAATATGCAATCTATTATTTTAAAACTACACATCTCTTAATCATTTTATGTTATTGAATTATTTTTTACGCAATGATATAGATATAAGTTGAATATGATAAAATAATTACCCATTATTTATAGCAATTATTATGATTTTTCCAACATGATTTATGATGTATTTAAAATATCGGATTCATTAAACGCGATATAGTACGTATAATATGGTATGTACCTATATGTATATAATATATAATAAAGTAATGTAGGTACTGTATGTCTACTCATGACCCCCAGGTTGAGAATCGCTGATGTAAGATATGTAGGAGGTACAGCGTACACGACGTGTCCAATACCAAATATAAATAATTGAAATATGGATATACAATATTAATGCCTTAAAAAAACGTATAATGCAAAACAAAATACACGCGTGTCACTTATGCTGTGTTACGTAACTGCAACGTTTTTTATAGGTTCCGTTTTTTTTTAATAATTATTGTTTTAATAATATAATTTACATTATTAATGGTGTAAACTCCAACAAAAGTACTAGGTACTACATACCTATTAGTATTATATATATTTAATTTCATAACGTTATGTCATTACTCATTACTCAAGACACACACATCTCACAAAAAGACATTCTCCGTCACCCATCAACATTATAACGATGCTGACACAGACTTTCTATTAGTTATAATTCTATTATTTTTATTCTCAAATTTTAAATGCATTATCTGTTAATATAACATTCTAAATTGATTTAAAGTGCTAATATATAAGTGAATCAAATATAAATAATAGTGTGATTAAACGAATCTAAAATCAAATCAAATTAACCCACAATGTAGGAAAATGTAACTCCTGATTTTGGTAAAATCATAAAAATGTTGACTTTAACTAAGATATTGGATTTACACTAAAAATGTAAAAACCCATCGCTATCTACTTAATAATGCATGCTTGCATGTTTGATACACTTTTTCCAAACATTTCGATCTTATTGAGAAAATTATGTATTACCAAAAACCTCATTATATAATAACTTTCTATTAAAATAAGTATAACTATTTTAATACTATAAAATCAATTTTAGTATTGCACTTACAATAATGTATTGCGTGTTAACGACAGACCCAAAGAAGCAAAGCAACAGCGACGTATAGGTTGTGAGAATGTTAAAAAAAAATAATTTATTAGATAAGTATGGTATTTAAGTATTTTAAATGAAGAAATACCGAAAAAATATAGTACGCATAACTATTTTATTTTAACTCAACAATTATCTTTAAAAAATATTTAATTATTTTGTATAGCGTGATCTTTATAAACGCCAAAATATTTACAAAGTATACCTAATACTTTAAAATAATTAATGGATAAACACGAGGATAAACAAAAATATTAAATTATGTTATGAATAATAATGAAATATGAGAACATGTATAAAATAGATTTTATTATATAATAGCTTCTAAAAACTAGGTAATGTAATGCGTAATGTTAATTAATAAATTAGTTACAATGGCCTCTATTTTCGTCTATACAAAAGGGTTAGAGTAAAGGTAAAAATACTTATTAACAACCTAAAAAAAATATAGGATAAATCGCTATATATGACATTTAAACTGAGTATCATGATAATTCCGAAGATTTATTGTTACTTTCAAAGTTATGAGAATAATATTATAACACCAAGGCTTTTAATAATTTGATAATTTTCAATGATTATTACAGCAAAAGCTCGACATAGTAATAACTAATACGACTATAATACCGACCTCCATTAAAAATTGATTTTTGAACTTGATAATTTATTATTATTTTTATTATGACAAAATAAATATCACAATAAATTAAATTATATTCAGGCTAGAGTAGATGTATTTTTTTAGGTTGTACGATTGGTATGTTAGTTAAATGTTAATTATTTAATTAGGAATTATCGACTGGATATTAAATAAAATTAAAATATATACTTAGAGGTATGTATATACCTACCTACAATCTACATGTTAAATAAAACATATTTATCAATTATAAATAGTTCTGACTTGTAGTCTTGTGTCAAAACCAGGTAACATTTAATTTGTAATAACTAATAATTAATAAATACTCATAAAAAACAGTTTGTATTAAATTATGGAAATAACTCAATATCAAAAAAATATGTAGGAAAACATTTATATTATATACTCATAATTAAAACTGAAGTAAAATTTCAAATTTTTAACAGCAGATTAAAATGCAAATTTATTACCGAGATAAATTTATTAGTGTTTTGGGTTTCCTATATTATGTTTAAGATAAGAAATTAATATGATAAATTATAAATTTTCATAATTTTCAACTTTTTGAAAATGTTTACAATGTTATAAAATGTTGTCACTAGTCTCGACTCGTGCTTAAGAAGACTTTCTCGTTTTTTGGCTAACTATAATTCTTTAATTTTAATATGTAGGTACCTATAATAATATCATATTATCTTAGTAAATGATCAACCACTAACGAAACGCAAAGGAACACTACTCTTTTTGCCAATATGTGTATCACAAAGTTATTTCTCGTCATGATGTTTTTCATAATTTGTTTTAAAATGTACATAACATCTGTATGATCAAAGAAGACCTCTATATTTGTTGCATCCTTATGAGTTATCTATTCTTTACGTTGATTGTACAAAATATTATTGTGCCTACCTTAGATATATGAGTGTATTATGACACATCACACATGGTATATTTTTTTTTTTTGAAACAACAGTCACAATAATTGTATAAAAACAATTTATTATGACAATAATATAACATTTGAAACACTTACTTAAATGTTTAAATTTAAACTTCAATGTAGTAGTATTTTTTTAACCAGTATGCCTATACTGCATATTATAATTTACAAAAAAATAAAATATTTCCATGAATGGAGGAATACAATTAGTAATCAGCATGTCCTATTATCTGCTTCAAACCTTGAACTGTTTTTTAAGACAATAAAAATAAGATATCAGTAGGTAGTACTTATAATACTATGTAGGTACTGTTATCATCAAATCTACCAAAAAATGATTAAAATATTTTTAAAAACTGGCAACATTGCAATAAGCTAACAAAAATGTCTTTCATTATTGTAAAAAATATTAAAAATCAGTAGAATTATAATATACAGACAACAGACATACCTAAGCGATAAAATCAATAACCCAAATATAAGGAACCAAAACAAAAATTGAATACTTGGTCCATTCATATTTTATACAAACATTGGAACCACAAGAGTTACAAAGCAAAAATTTCACTAGCATCGTTTCTATGAAATAATAAGATTGATAATCATATAGTTAACTTTCATGCATAGTGAGTTTAAGTGTATAGTTGCATCAACAAATTCTCTTTTCAAATAATTACACAATTCTTCTTCTAGAGAGAAAGTAACTACCTCGGTAACTACTAATACCTTGACCTAATCATATGATTTTTTATAAACATTGAATAAATATCTAATGTCTTCTTAAGATCAATATATTGATAAAAAAAAATATAATACCTATGAATAGTACAACAAACAGTAAAACAGATATTCCAAGTTCCGATTTATTAAAAAAACATTAAAAATGTTCTTAAATCTTAGAATTTTGGTGTTTTGTGTAATTAAAATTAAATTAATTTTGTCCAAACATTTTCTAAAATTTTTGTTTATTGTATAATAGTTAAGATGTGTTTAATAGTAAGTTAAATAAGTAATGTTTTTTTTAAATAAATTTCTCTAATACTTATATCTAACAACATAGATTCAGAGAACAAAAAAAAAAACAGGTTTTACTGTTTCAGCAGTTGCTAGTTTGAGGAAAAGTGAAAGTGAACTGAAGGTTTAATTTATAAGATTCTCAACAGACTAACTCTATGTGTTATAACAGTATATCAGACTGAAAATCACAGGCGAGAGCAGACTTTATTGGTAGAGTAAAGTGAAAAAAGTTAATATAAACAACAAAATTTAAAACATACACTGAACAAAATTAATACTTAATTCCAAATATATTTTTTAATAAAAATAAAATCCAGTTACAACCCAACTAAAAACAATAAAGGTAGTTTAAGATTTAAAGCATGGTAATGATTAGTACATAAACAACTATTTTTTAATTGTAGGTACTATATAAATAGAAAGTTGATTGAGGCAAATATTTTGAAGGACAGAAACTGTATTGGATCACTTCCAGGAAGCTTACTCTGCTCAATACATAAGATAAACATTGTTTTCTATATGTTAACTCTTAAGCAACTTTGAAGTAAAAAAAATGTTTATAAACTTTTAGTTCAATTTTTATTGATATAATAATAACACAAAAAATACATTAGGTACCTGCTATTAATATAGATAGGCAATGAATAAGTTCCAACAACCAATTAATATAACTTAGGTAAATATTTTAGAGCACATCGGACCCAAATGTGTTGTCTTCATCTTACTAACTCATAAAATAGCAAATTTAACATTGATAAGAATCCATTCTACTTTATTTTTTTTTAATATAAGAATAGTTTTGTAAGTATGACATTCTCTTACTGTAGGTTTAACAATTAATTATAAACAACATAATTTTCCCTGTAATTTTCTTAAATAAAATAATTACATTAACTACAAATTACTGTACAATATGGAAATCATTTAAGGAACAAGGAAGTCAATACTTAGTCATCCTAAAATGTCTTCATATGTCAAAAAATATGAATGAATTGAACACTATAACTAAGTATGCACTATTGATAAACATTTTAAAGAATAATTAAATAGATATCAACATATTTCTTTAACTCTAAATTTATAAACGCTTATAATAAGACAGAAGTCAGGTCTAGGTATAGAAATCTCACTCAAAATAGTTTGACAGAATATAAATTAGAATGCCTATACAATTAAGTACCTGCCTTAGTTTTTTGATATATATTCGATTAACCTTTCTTATAAATAATATATTTACAAGTATGGTTAATCCCTAAAGGTTATTTTTTACCAAATAAAGGTTTAAGTACTAACCTACCTATAACATAAACACAGTTTAAAGAATGCATATTTAATAAATAAAGATGTCTAAATATTTTAGGCATAATATTGCCATTTCTTTCTGTACCATAAATATGATGTGCTTAATTCTCCACTCAATAGACGCGCATACGACTAGCAAATGAAGACACATCTTTTCAATCTTTGTGATATTAATAATAATTATTAATAACTATTTTTAGTATTTTATCATGTTTTTAATTGTATTAATGTGTATTTAAATTTGGTCACGTCCATTATGTATACCTATATAAATAAATAAATAATATATAGATAATCTATTCTGAAATAAAAAACATACCTTTCATATGTTTCTTAACTACACGTCTAACACTTATTAACTTATCTGTATGCAGATACTTACCAACTAGCTACTCCAAATCATAAAGAAAAATATAATAATTATTGGAGCCAATAAGGGAAATTAATGTGATATAATGCAAGGTAGGTACCTACATCATACGATATTTTGTCTTGTATTATGTGTAGGACTTAAAAATAATATAGTTACGTGTGTAGTGGTAAGTCCACACTGTGCAAAAGTGTAATCAACAAATTTTATCAATATATATCGATTACAGTGTTTGTTAACACGACCACACTGTCACAAGTAATAGGTATATTAATAAATTATCTTGATTACATGCATTGAGAAACCCGTAAAAAGGTGTGCCATATGGTATACAATATATACCTACAGAATCCAGCAGACATTTAAAAAAAGGATTAAGCTTCAATATTCAAACCTACCTAATAATTTGCACTGTGAGTAGGTTCATTAGTGTAGCAGCTCAAAAATTAACGATTTTAAGTAGTACATGTTTTCTTATAGTAAAAATAGCATTATTTGCAAGGCCCTGGTGTATATTATGTCGTACTGGAAAAATGTAATGCGTTAAAACTATATGATAAAATATAGTATAGTAGGTATAAATATAATGATATTAAAAACTTGATAAGCTCAAAATCATCAATGTTTAGTTACTACACTAATGAACTCACAGTGTCCATAACTATTTCAGACGATAAAATATCCGATTTTAAAGTCAGAGGGCAAATGCCTCTGCCTTCCCCAATCGGGTGCCTACGATTTATAGCGTTACGAGCAGCAAGATGTCATCATCGTGTACGGTGCATTGCCTGGTCGCAGTTGCACTCTCATAGACGATCGGTATGCTTGACCGTAGACAACATGATAGTATAAAAACCCGACCAGCTGCTACCTGGGGATGACCCGAGAATTTGGGCCCAAACCGAATGTTATTATGTCTCCGGTCACAGACCAACCGGCTCCACGGTTACCACACCATAAGAATATTATTATGATTAATAGGTGTTTGATCATAGTCATCACAGCATAATGTTATATCATATTATAGACCGTATGCAACACAAACGAAACTCACTTGTTGTTGTTCAACACGAAGGAATTCATATTTTGACGACGTGGACAAAACCCGGATTATCGACGTGACAATATCGACCGGGCGACACTCTAGCGCTGTAGCACTGGCCCAAAATATCGCGGTCGGTCGGACGTCGAGCGTCTGCTATGGACGTGTTCACAAGAAGACGGTGTAATCACAGACGACAGATGTTAACGGCGCACACCACAAAACACTTCCATGACGAACGGGTGTTGACTGTCACTGTTCAGTGTTCGGGGCATTCGGGCGAACGGGTTATCGTTATCAACGGACGTTGCTCCGCGGCGGGCTGGTCGCGATTGGCGAATGGCGGCGGCGGTGCTGCTGTTTTTCCGGGTCAGCACTCGGCGCACCACACGTGTCGCGCGCCCCCCCCCCCTGCTTTGGTGCCGACGGTCGGTGAATCGTTACCGCGGATACCGCCGAAAGTACCTATACGTAACCACTTGGGTAAAATACCTGACGATCCCGAATATGTAGGTAGGTACGTCCTCTGCGGGCTAGTGCGGCTACGGTTGAACGGTTCTGCTTTCCGCAAGTCAACCATTACAAATGTAGCTCTGAGTAATTTTTTGAACGCACGCGACGATACCGCGGTGGTTACGTAAGCAGCTGAAATCGAATGTACAATTATATATATTTGTGCCTACTGCCTACGTTATATAAGAGCAATGTTCGTAAATCGTAATCATCAACACTATATACAACAGTCTTCGCACGCCAGTGACATCCGTATTGCATACATAGAGCTGCGGGGCAGTGGCATAGGTACGCAGGATTTTTCAATGGTGGGGGGGGGGCATGAAAATGAATAGGTAAAAGGTCCCTCATATAAGTGCCTGATACAAAATGTTACCAAATAATCACTGATGATTTTATAAAAATAGAAATCATCCAAACCTCTATACCTCTAACCTATATTAATAAAAGCAATTTTATCTATAAGATAAAATAAAATATCCTATACTGACACACCGTCTTCACGACTTCACTCAGACTCGTTTTTCGTATACAATGATGAATATTAGGTATCATTGAATTCAAAATTTAACACATCCATTACAGTTACCCACTAGTACGGCACCTGTTGTAGGTTCTAAGGTATAGCAGACTGCAGAGCGGTTCCCATCGCCGTCCCATTTTTTATTTACGTAGGCTTAGCTTATCTTTTAAAATGTATATGAATTTAATATTTACGTCCTTGTTTAGAGACCAATTGACTAAACAGTTTAAACTTGATAAATATTTTTTGTAAATAAAATATTAATACGGCAATAGTGGAGAGGGGGCTAGTCTTCAGCCCGTTAGCCCTTTCTCCGCTGCGTATACGCCACTGAGCCATAGGAGTATAGGACAGGAACCTCACAAGCGTGTAGGTAAATGGCTGGCGCAGTCTTAAGAATTATCTTATCTTAAGAATTTCTTCCAATTACCCAAATAGTTTGTAGTAACTAGTAGCCAGTAAGTTTCACTACAGAACTCTTTTTTGAATTTTTGAATTTAATAGAAAACTTGTAATATCAACTTACTATTCAGTTCGTGCATGTTATTATTGATGGACGATGGTAGATAAAAAAAAAACGATTTCTATAGGTAGGTATATGTGTATACGACATTGCATTACAGCGTGTTTTTTTAGGTAGTTGGCATAAGTGCCTAAACTATATAATAGATAGGTATCTTTGTATAATTGTATACCATATTTCCATATAATATATCTAGTAATAGTATCACATGAAGTGACATTTGCTATCTGGATTTTTGCCTCTGGGTCTTTCATTCCAGATATTTCAATATCATTGTTATCCCTCCTTACAATAAAACTTAATTACCTGCACGATATAAGATAATAAAAAACAATATATCAACTCTGAAGTTGTGTTAAATACAAACATAATATTATATTAGGCATATTAATATATAATACAATATGACATACGTCAATACTCAATACACACAAATGAAAATATTAAGTAATAGGTATATTTTCAGTTTTCACCATATAAACGCCACCCTTGCAGGGTGACTTTGATGACTAGTAAAATTAATATTGGAACTGTTATAAATATACACCTACCTATATAATATCTAAGTTTTAATAAGATTAGTGAGTAGTGACATAGTCTAATACAGTAATACACTAATACATAATATATAGGTAGGTACGTGGTACACCTATTCAAATTTATATAATATACATATTAGTAGGTACCTACCTATATTAAATAATATATGCTATGGTTTCCATATTAAATTATTTTACTTAAGCCAGGACAACCATTTTTTGTATAATTTGTATGGGAAAAACTGTATAGGTACCACTCCTCCACGGTTCCACGGTCAACCACTAGTTTTAACACACTATTTCGTTTTACTTAATTGTATTTCTTTAATTGTGTAGGAACTAGGTACTTACCTAATTATATATTAATTTTAGTTTTTCTTATATTCATGATATTCTACCGAATACTACTGCACACAGTATAGGCATAAGATGATTGGCCAAGCATGCTCACCTCCCCCCCCCCCATTTTTTCATTTAATAATGAATTTGTTCAAATTCTGATTTTTAGAATTTTTAAATTTACTTAAAGATCATACTTCAAAATTCTTGAGATTTATCGCAATAGAGTGTGTATTTAAAGAATGTCCTGCACTCCCGGGGTGATACAAACTTCTGTTTTTTTTTTTAAAGAGGACCCTTTTTTTATAGTAAGTTATTTAATTATATTTTTTTTGCAAATGTTGAGTGGTGAATGCTTGGTGAACCACCTTGTATATATGAATATATAATCATGTGTACATATAAGTGTACTCTATGATTTTAGAAAGCTAATACAAAAATATGATTATAAAATCGTTTTGCAGGGTACAGACGTACAGTTATTGTATAAATAAATACTAAAACAGAATCACTTACCGTATTAAATTATAATGACATTATTGTCTAGTTAGGCAATAATTATATCATTTAAAATCTGTATTAGGTAGGTATTGCAATATTATGTATACATAGGTACCTACAAATCTACAATTAAAACTAAAATAACTTTCACGAATTAATGATTGTTAAAATATCTGCACCGCAGAGTTGATTTTGATAACCACAAGATGTATATCATTTGTATAGATCACGGTTATAACATAACCGTGGTATAGATATAACAGTATAGTTAATGCAGAAGTGATTCGAGGGGAGGGGGTGGCTTATCAAATTAAGAAGCTATACTAAAATGTTCAATACACAATATCATCTCCCCCATAAAAAATCCACACAAGGCTTAATTCTTCAATATTCATAATTTTGTCAATTATTCATACATTACCTATAATAGGTACCTATTAATATTTAATACCTAAGTACATATAATTCTTAAATTTCAATGAAATGCATTCATACCTATACTGGCTGCTTAATTTGAAATACATTTTATTTAACTATAGCCTTATAACTATTTACTACCTATAGGTACAACATTATAAAATCGTTTCCTTTTTTTTCTTTAGAACTCATCCCAAGTGGAGGATTGTCCATTCACCCATCATATCTCCTCAATTGTACCTATCTGCCAGTCTTGTTAAGTTTTCGAATACTTGTATTTAAAATTTAAATACTTTTTTTGTATTTCAAATACTTTTCAAATACTTTTTATTTGTATTTTTATTCTAGAATACTAAATACTTTTTTTAATTCTCGTGGTCTAATCCAAATTCAAATTACTAATATTTTGGAATGTACTATTTTAAATGTTGTTTCTACAATATTATTTTAAAATTTTTCTAACTTCTGATAATTTATAAATAAGGTTACGCCAAAATACAAGCAGATAACAGAATGACTAAACACTGAAACCCCCGTCGGCTCCTCACTCCCATATTATACCATGGCATACGAGTTGTACAAGACACTGACCACCACTGATTGGATTGGCATTTATCTTGATCCTTTAAATATCTTTCTTCTTATTTAATGGGTGGTACTGTGGTATTAGTTTATAATTTAAACACAAGTTTTGGTATTAATCTTATTGAACTTTTTTTTATCATTTTTATTTTAATTTGTACAATCTGTATAAAATATTTGTACAATAAGCACAATAGATAGAGGGATACATAATAGGGTTTAGTTGGCTTGATTAAAGAAACTATTCAATAATAGTACTTCATGGCGTAGGTAGTATTGGTTAATCGGCCTGTTATTGAATTGATTTAATTATTGATTATTGATTATTAATTATTCATTTATTGAACTTAAAAAAAAGTATTTGTGTAAGTAGGTATTTTGTACACTTTTAAAAGGTATTTGTATTTATATTTAAATACTTTTAAAAGAAAGTATTTGAAAACGTATTTTAAATTCAAATCACACCAAGTATTTAAATACGTATTCTGAATACATTTGAAAATTATTCTCAACAAGACTGCAGTATCTGCCACTAGTGCCAGTGTGCCACTGATATAATTAGTATAGACTATAGGTATCCACGATAGTATATATCCACCCAATAAAGTACAACTAACTCGGTCGTTTCTAATCCCTAATAATGCGTAATTCAACACTTTCATAATATTTTAAATTATAAAGTAAAGAACATTATTATATGATTTATTTTATTAATTAGGTAGGTATCCTTATACAACCACGGCTATTGATATACTTATACAAATATACAATATGAATTATACCTACATGGCTATACATGAATAATATATATATATATACTAGCTGTCCCTCCCGGTGTTGCCCAAGCAAAAGTTACTTCAGGTGAAATAGTTGGAAATAGCCAATATTATAACTTATGTGTATAAGTTCAAGGACTAAAAAATACATTAATTGTATATATATATTATAGCTGATCCCGTTCACTGCGTTGCTCGTTAAAATATGTACCAACTCTATACTTTGATCAATTCGTTTATTTAATATTCGGTGTATGATGTTCAAAACTTAAAAATTTTCATCGATCATCTTGAATATATAATTACCCGAGAGACACGCTTGTATGTATTGTATGCGTGAGACACATAGTATGTTTTCAGGTAGGCAAACGACCTGCGGTGGATTGCAGACTCCTCGAAGTGCGTACGTAATTACGAATGTTTTATTAACACATTGATATTATGATGTGCATGTATCAACAAATTAGTCTTGGGAATACCGTTTTTAATAAGCTACATAGATACAGGTCTAAAATTATATTCATTATTCAATCATGACCAATAGCAACCTTACAATAAACAAAAATATACTATTATTTAGTTTCTGTTCTTACTGGACAAATGGCACCTACATCCAAATTTCCTACTTTTCCGGTAGATTTTCTTAAAATTATCTTACTTAAGAGTTATCTCCTTTGTTTATTAAGTTAGATAATCGATCAAATGCTATAAACCTTCTCCGCAATGAGCTTTTCAATTTAAAAAAAAATCATAACGATCGGTTCAGTAGTTTCCGAGAACATAGGCCTCTAAGGTTTCCATTTTCACATTTATATATACAGCCGTGCTTACAACCACTATACTCTATATATTTTGTAGACGGCTAATATAGGGTCGACATACATTTACATTTATATAGGTACTAGTTAGTAGGCTGTAGGCTACCTACTATATATTTACATTACAGTATCACTATCGTCTATCACAATCTTATAATTTTATAAATTGAAAATTATTTGGGCACTAAAACTTACACTGGCTCAAGCCCGGATTAAGGGGGGGCAAGGGGGAGGGGGCACGATCCCGGGGCCCATTGATTTTAGGGGCCCATATTCCCAAATTTATCCCCAAAATATATTTTTTTAATGCGTCCAATGATTTCAAATAAAAAAATTATATAAGTAGGTGGGTAAATTATTATTAATAATTATAAAATAAAATTGTTCTCAATTTTACATCACGAAAAATTACTATAAATAATGAACTATGTTTGCCAACAATTTATTTGTTTGTTTTTTTTTTTTGAGCATTTTAGATTACCGATTTAAATATTTGAGTATATAAAAAGGTAGTTATAAAAAAAAAATATTTAGCTCTGGTAAATTAGGTATTTCAGTTAAAATAATTAATGCATATTGTACTAACATTTAGAGGACTATAGTTAATAACATAGTGAACCAAAATTAATAATTTTACTGTCAAAATGTTCAGAAAAAGAGCTTTACCAGAATCCATCAAAAAATATGGTGGTTACCATTTGAAAAAATAAATTCGATTTTATTATTGGTACAACTGCGTGTTTAAAAATTTTGAATATGTTATAAAAATTGTCTATTAAAAATAGAGAAACATGTCTTTTTTGTTTTAACGAAATTCCATATCATCGATCCATAATAAATTGTTAAAAAAAAAGCCGCGTACAATGGCATAATGTATATTTTTTGTATATTAAAAAATTATACAATAATACAAAGTCGTTAATATGTAATGGTACAATTATTTTGAAGTTGAAAGGACCCACTAAGTGTATGGTGTCCTGGGGCCCAATTGACCCTTAATCCGGGCTTGCACCTGCTCAAGTATTAAATTGTTGGCGTATTATGTACCTAACGGATCTAGAGACTTAGTTGAAGGAGGGAGCCGGGAGGGGGCAAGTCATAATTTTCAGAAAACTTTCGATACCATAGACGGCTAGACGTATAATACTATAATAATACATAGGTTATAGGTATACCTACCTGGCTATCTGGCTACCTAAGTTTCTTTTAAATGTTGTTTTCAACAACATACAATTTTTTAGAATTACGTGCTTGGGATGGGGGCAGCCCCTAGGCCCCTTGGCAGTACCGGATCTAAGTCTCAGGAGCCCGGGGTGCAAGTACCAATTGGAGGCCACTTAAAAAAAAATTTGCTCGACATAACACTTATCTATTTATTTGATACGTGTTGTCGTGTTGATATATTAAACAAACTAAAAACACAAAATTTAAATATCATCATTTAATAGGTAAATTATGAAATTATACATTCACTCACTGTTCTCATACTTATATTATACCACGCTTAGATATGATGTATTAATCATTAATGTATATGCTTCTATATGTGTCTATGTATAATATAAATTAAGAATAAATATCATTAATATGATAGTGGCTGTATATTCTCTCTATTGTCCTAAAATGAAAGGACACAAATATGATAATCGGGTACAATTACCTGAATTGAATTCAAAATTATTCATCAATCCTTTATATTTTTTCAATTTATTGTTTTGAACATTTTTCTCCGGCTTTTAGATGCACCATTTTCAAATTGTCTGTTAGACATATTTTTTCGAAATTCAATAAAATAGAGTGTAGCTAATTTATATTTTTAATAAGGAAATGAAAAATTGATGTAATAGAGATGTAGGTACGCAAAAAATAAAACTGACAAAAGTACAAAATAACATATTTGAAACCAATAACACTGCACCCCAGATAGCAAAATTATAATATTATGACTTTGTAATATTAATTTCTCCATAATAAAATAATATTACATTTATAATGAAATGAGGATATATTTTTATTATTATTATTAGATAATTTAAATAATATTTTAAATATAAGGTAATAATAATATATTTTTTATATTTGAATAATATTATTATATTAATAAGAATATAATAACGTTATTTTTTAAATATTATTTTTATAATATTATTTTATTATTTTTATTAGGTATACATATATAATATCTTAATTACGTATTAAAAAACAATATTATAATATTATTTTAGGTGGTAAATGTGCCGACTTAAGGTTTATGTAAATACTAGACTGGAGTAAATTCCCCAGTTGCCACCCCCCAAATAGCGCCACTGAGTCAGTGCGCATACACGGTGCATAGTGTAGTGGATCTGGACAAAGTTGAATTTTGTTTATTTTATTAAAACGCATACAAAAAAATCACCGAACAATAAACATAACCTTATCGTGTGATTTTGAATTTTTTCTGTTTACACTTTTACTATACTCTATTTCAAATAAGAATAAACCGCTTTTGCGCAATGCGACTGAGGACTGGAGGCCGTTCCGAACCCAATTTCTCCCACTCTTGCGCTCGATCGTGCACGACAGTCACCGATCATAAGAGTCCGACAAGTATACACCAATTTCATATAAATTGTACGTAAATGGTTAGCGCACGATAATATTTTAAATTGTTGGTTAGCGTGAGAGTAAGCACGTATAATATTAAGTTGTGCTAATTGGAATTGGCTGTATATTGTTCACTACTCTATGCGGCGGTAGGTAGCGCGCACGTCGCAAACCGCTGGTTCTTGGTGGTGTACTGGTGTATGTGCGACGCCGAACGTAAACCTGTCGCGACGGCGGTATATTCTACAGCTATAATGTAATTTACAGGTTATGTCGCAAACTTACAAATCTCGATTCACAGTACTTGCGTTTGTACTTTATCATTGTTCTCAAGACGACTTAACAATTGAAATTTGGTTTTAACAGTGTTCATATACCTTAATACCTACGTACTACGCGTAGCCAATACCTATTCAAACACCACATATTTGTACTGTCGTCGTTACCGTTTGAACTTTGAAGTGTAGGTAAGTTTATTTCATGTTAAATAAGTGTTGTATTTACTATTTTATGGACTGCTGCAGTTAGTACAGTTCTAAAGGTTTACTGTCACCATGTAAACACACCTTTATGATTTTATGCTTCCATTATGCTTTGTCATTTTTATTGTTACAAAAACTTAATCTTAGAATACCATATAAGTAGTGGCGCCAGAATATATATTTACCTATGACAATTGTCATAGGTAATTTTAGTAGGTAGGGGGTCACTTTTGTCATTCTATAGCTATTTTATGAAAATTTGTTCAATAAACAACATACAAACTATACTTGGTGTATGGTAAAGTAATTATAAGAAATAGTTAGGTGTCAAAATTTTATGTGGAGGTGTCTAATGTCATAGGTAAAATTTTGGACTTCAGCGCCACTGCATATATGATATTGTTACTTAAGTACTTTACATAGGTACCTATTTAGTTTATTAATTATTTGTATTATAAAATTAATCGTCAATACGACAATATACAATAGGATTTATTTACTGTTTAAATTAGTTTTAGTTATTTCATATTTACATAGATACCTATAGGTATTTGGTGCAAATAGACAATTATTACACTTTTAATATACATACCTATTTAAATTATAATTATAAATTTTAAATCCTAAATTTAACATTTTATTGATTGGATAGTTACTATCAGGCAGTCTTCTAAAAAATATTTTTCTAATAGTTTTTAAATAAAGATATAAATATACCATTAACCAAGTATTTTAAATACAAGAAAATAAGTACTTTATTAATAGGTACTTTGGTTTCATGCTAATGGCAACAATTTTTAACTACCTACTAGAGATTATATTATGCTCATGTAGGTAGGTACCTGTCATAGTTTTGGTATTTTTGTTACTATATTTCACTCCAATGCTGCACTGTAACTGGGAAAGACAGTTAGAACTAAAATACAAAAATATCAAAAATAATGTTTTGGTTTTATATTGTTAATGATATCATATTTTATAAAGAACTGTGTCTATAAATACTCTAAGTCATAAGGAGTTTATGGCATTTAGTTAAATCATCAAGACTAATTATTTTATATGGTTATATTATCATTTATCAGTCTTAAATTGTATTTAGAAAAAAAAACAATATTATAATGATAGAGGTAGGTACTCGAATGATTTACAAGACCACCTGTAGTTTATTTTTTAGGTACTCTAGAATTTTATTCCTATACTTGTGTAGATTAATTTATCAATTCATTAAATTTGTCTTAAGATACCCACCTCAGTTTATAAAAAAAAAAATCTTCTATAATAGGTTACCAACGTGAAAGTTAATATTTTAATATTAAGTATTTTCTATATAATAGTTTTAGTAGGTAATTAAATATATCTAGTAATTATCTTTCATGGCATATATTTAGGTATAAAGAAGAAAATGGTGAAAAAATCTGTGTCCGCATCTGGGTGTAACTAAAACAATCATTGATTTAATAAGGTCACTTTAAATAGTAATCGATTGTTTTGATTTAAATTTAACTGATTGCTCAATTATTATATTTGTTTGTTTTCAGCTACTTTCGACGAATCTATAATAGTTGACCCTACTAGTGTCAATGAAAATGAAAAAGTCAAATCACAAAATGTGTTAAGTCAAGGTAACATTAAAATCTTTTTTTTATTCTATAACTATTAAATATTAAAATTAATGAATACTTTTTATTTTTAATAGATTTTGATATATTCTTAGCGGATGATTTTCAAAGTACTGTTTTAAGCTACCTTGCCAAAATAAGTGTTGATATAGGAGAAATCAACAAAACATTAAACAGGCATGAAGATATTCTAAATACTTCATTATTTGGAAATAGAACCAACGAAAGTTCCTCTTCTGATATTAACCAGCATTCAAATTTACGATTTCCAATACAAAATATGTCTGAACTTGAACTATGTGAAGAATATTTAACTGATAATACATTTAAATCAAAAATGGTAGGTTAAATAAAAATTGAAACATTTTTACAGTAATTTGTAACTAATGATTTTTTTTTTTTGTCATAACATTATTTCAGGTAACACAATTAAGTTATCTAGCAAAAAATCGTTATCCAGTACTGTCAGACAAATAACATCTAGATTGATAAGTGATACAGTTTTACAAGAATTTAGCTATATTGGACAAAAGAAGAAGAAAATATTTAATAAATTATTGATTTGCAATCTCATTATAGGTGAGTTATTATTAAAAATATATACTCAGTGTTATTTTGATTAAAATGTTTTAATTTTTTACATGTTTTTATACCTGATTATATTTTTGTATTGATTTTAATTATTATAGATGCTGTCAGAAATATATCAAAGTTTTCCAATGCTGTAAATTTAGAAATTGAAGAACCACTAAAAGTTTTTATTGCAGGTGCAAAGTCTAGAATAAAAATATAAGTGGATATTTTATATTATATTATACAAGTTACAATCTTTATACATTATACTCGTACATACTTATAATATATAATATGTATAGTTATTCAGATTTGTATGTTAGTACTATGATATTGCAGTTAATTATTCATTATTTTAAACTATTTTTTCAAATTTTAAATTTTTATTTCTTTAACTTATATGCTTAATAATAGATTCAGATTCAGAATTTTCTTTTTGTTACAATATTAGTTTTCTAACTAATTTATTATATTAATTTTTCACAGTTTTGTTTTATGAATAAGTTTTTTTATTTAATTGTTTATACTAATGTATTATAATGCATACTATAATCTATATAGTTTTTCAAATTTTATAAATAAAATATTATTTTTTTTGTTTATTTATGTTAGTTAATTAGTTATATACGCGTATAACTGATTCTGACTTTATATATGTATATATAATACGCAGAGATGTTTAATTTATTTTGTTAAAATGTATCGTTATATTTTGAATAAAGTAAATTCAAAATAAAGTGTTTTAATTTAACTATTTTAGGTTTTATTTTTTAACCCTTTTTAATACTTGGTTAAAGAAAGTATAACAGGCAAATAAAATTTTGAAAATCATTGTTTTACTTACTAAAACTTATGAAGTACAAAATAGCAAGCAATCCGATTAGTAAATATACAATTTATTCATCTGATTTTTTTATTTTTATTATTATTCAATAAATATAATATTATTTTAAAAATGTCTAATAATATTATAACATTTTAAAAATAACGTTGTTAATATAATATCGTTATTAATACATAATTTTATCAAAGTTTGCTCAACACAATTGCATTATTATAACATTTGTATAATATTATTATAATGATTATATAATCATTATAATAACATTATGGAACTATTAAAATATTTAAGATATGATTATTTATTCATAATAATAACATAACAAAAATGTTATTATAATATTTATATAATTATTATTTAATCATTATAATAATACTATAAAAATGTTATTTTTTATAATGTTATAAGAACGTGTTAGTGTTGGGCAAAATTTGATAATATGATGTATGAATAACGTTATTGTATGAACAAGCTTATTTTTATAATGTTATAATATTATTTGAAATTATTAAAATAATATTATTTTAATATTATTATAATGTAGTTTTGCTATCTGGGACCAAGGCATGTCCGTAAATCATAATCCGTTTATACTAAGCAATAAATATATATAAGCACAGTTATCTTATTAGTTTGTCCAGCAAGATAGTAGATACTGCACTAGCGTGACTGCGCGAGCCTCTGAGATTAAATAAATAGTACCTACGATTATACGATGCATACTAGGTATATAAGTATATACAAATAAATATGTAAAACAATCAATAACAAAGATAAATAGTATTATCTAAAATTCAAACCATCCAAAATAAATGATTGTCACTTGTCAGTAACATCTTAAAATAATAAAAATTGTTCATTTTATAATACAAAGCTATAGAAAGTTAGAAAATTTAGGACTTCAACCTGAGGCCCCTTATACAACCTTTGTTATGCACGGTCCAAATTTGTTTTGGAGGTAAAATATCGATTACCATTCGGCATTCGTAATAATTATCATCGCTTATCACTACACGACATAAATTCAATGTAGATAATAGATACTAGGTTTGCTACCGTAATAAAGTTCATAAATCATATAATAGGTAATATAATATTATTAATAATAAATACATAATATTTACCTTTATATGAGACATGAATATTTAAAGGAACACTTCAGTCCGTTTTATTGTTTTATTTTAATTTATCAGTATTTTTTAATAGCACGTTGGCATTAGGCAATAAGCATATCCTTAAGTATACTTGGTTATCTTTATTTATGATGGGAACAAAGTTTAAGTCTGTAATCAAATATAGTATTTTGGAAGTAATGTAATTCAAATTCGTCCGGTTCGAATCCTACAGGCTACAGCAATGATGAAATTAGTTAATGATCCTTGTGGCATTTTTTGCATATTATTCACATATACTTCAATCATATACGCCGACTACGTAGTGATTCAATGGGTTGTTTTGCACACTATGCAAGACAGGTAACATTTGAATTTATTATATTTCCTATTTTTTAGTATATTTATTACATTTTAGAGCTGTTACAGAATGAACTCACGTTATAAAATAGAGTAACATTTTCAATACTTATAATAACTTAATTTCAACCTAGGTATTAATATTTCTTTTTCTGATTTTTTAGGGTACCTATTTTACATAAAAACATTATTCGTACTTCGATACAAATTATTCTAATATGAGTACATATAGATCTATAAAAGTATTAAAAAACCAATCTAGTTACCTATACTATTTTATCGACTTAATGAATTTATTTGCCAGCCAAACAAAAACATTTAAGAATATTTGCTATTTACTCATAGGGTGTCTTATAGATAAAATAGAGAATAAAATATATAGAGTAGGTACTATGAATTCCATTAAACTTAAAATGTAATGTTTTATTTTTTCTCATAAATAAATAATTTAAGTATGTACCTATTTTTTTATTATTATTTCTTTATATTATATACAAATTATATACCTAACACTAATATTTTATATATTTTTCAGCTTATGGGCTCCATTTCACATAGTGCTTTTCAATACATTTCTTTTACTATTGACAGTATCACATTTACGAGCAATGTTTTCTGATCCTGGAACTGTACCTCTATCACATACTAATGTTTCTCTATCAGACTTACGGCAAGGTATGTTAATTTGTTATTAGATACTATTATTTTATTGTTGTAAATTTAAAATTATTAGTTGAAAAATATCTATGACCCTTTCTATGACGTTTGTGAACATACCTACCTACCTATATAGTTAATGAACCTTTAGTGAAAAGAGAAGATTGGACAATGTGTACAAGGTGTGAAGCATACCGACCACCTCGAGCTCATCACTGTCGAATTTGTAAGCGCTGCATTAGACGAATGGATCATCATTGTCCATGGTAATTGTTAATTAAAAAATTCATGCAATTTGGTTATTATTATTATTTTTGTTGTAACTTTTTTTTTTTTTACATAGGATTAATAATTGCGTTGGTGAAAAAAATCAAAAGTATTTTGTCCAATTTCTTTTTTTTGTTTGTATTATTTCTGCATACACTATCATGTTAGTTGTCATGTCATGGGTGCGCGAGTGCCGGCAGTGTAAAATGTACGACATGGATACGAGACAAACACAAGTGTAAGTTTTTTGTATACTTGATATAACAATTTTACTGTAATCTGTAATACCTACACATAACTTAAATTAAATAAAAATAATTAGTAGTATCTCTGCTCATCTGCACATGTTTAATATAAAATATTATGTACCTACATATAAATTAAATTATGTTATTTAATAAAATAACTAAATTTGATTCATAGGTTTTTCATAATTACTAGATTAGGTATTTTTATTTTACAATTAATTACAAAACACATTTTGTTTTTTTGTTTTTTTAGCTTACATTCAGTAATTTTAATAATGGAAAGTGCTCTCTTTGGTATGTTTGTTATTGCAATTTTGTATGATCAAATGGATGCTATTTATAATGATCAGACAACAATTGAACAAACAGTCTACAAACGTCCAAATCCATTACATAGATATTTATTTTCAGTTATTTGTCGATGGCCAAAAATATCTAGATCTACATCCAAACTTAATATTCGATCTGTATAATTTGTTTATTGTTACTTTGTATGATTAATGTAGAGACTCGTTAAATTATTAAATATTTAAATTTGTATTATGCAATAGGCATATTACGCTATTCGTGTAGTTCATTATGCGAAATTGCGAAACAATTTAAACGTATTATTAAAATTGATAAAGAACACAAAATCATAAAATATTTTAATCCGAAAAAAAGCAAAGCAAAGATTGTGTTTGATTTTACAATTTTATTATTTTGTGTTTTTTTTTGCTACTTGTGTTTATTATGGTACAAGTTACAATAATATTTTGTCAATTTCAGTGCATACTATATACACACACTTGTTATCTGTCATATTATAATTTCTTCTCAGCTATATTTCTTTCACTATTAACTTACAATTATCTCAGAAATCATTCACTGATCTTTTCATAACCGCTAGCTTCTCAATTTTAATTTAAAATGTCTATTGTAATAAATTCTTCCCCAACTTTACTTATGTACATTTTCCATGTACAAATAACTGTTGAACAAATTTCATTCATAGTACATACGACATCGATAACTTAAATAAAGTTTCAAATTTATAAAAAAAAACATTATACATTCAACTTTATAATTATAAATTACTATCCTATTCTTATATGGCATGAAAATCGATACTAGTATTCAACATCAGATCCCTGTATTAAATGATTTTTTTTATTTAATTTATTTATTTTTAGAGCATGAAATTGAAATGATTTTTATTTTTATAAATTAATTTTTAAGAATTATATTTATTAACATGATATGTTTAAATTTAACATTTGCATATAACTTCAATTGTTTGTATACTTAATATTTTATTATTTACATTAAGATATGAAATAAAACGGTGCCAGATCATTAGCATAAAATCTAAAAATGATGTATTAAATATTAACTATATTAAGTCATCCTTAAAGTTTTAATAGAACAATATCTTATGATACAATATTAAAAATAATTAAATTCAAGTAAAAATATCTGAAAATGTATTTTATGACACCGTGCATAGTGTATACTATTAATAAACAATTAGTTAGTAATTTAATTAATACAATTCAAGTGTATTAAATAATAAATTATTTTTTAAATTTATGATTCAGTACCTAGTATAAATTGTTTTAATTATGATTTATAATTATTGCATTACCTATAGTGTTAAGGTTTATTATAAATAAATGATGCAATGAAAATGTTTGTATATTATAATTAACGTCCCAAAAATAATTCATAAAATTACTATATAGTGACAAAATGTTCAATACACATACTATTAATTTGAATTATAAACTTTTTAGTTTAGGTTACTTGTATTGGATCTTGTCTATTTTTGAAGATGCTTTTATACATTAATAATTATGCAACGTATGTGGATTTCAAAATAAATGTGATGTTAATATTTTTAAACATGGCGTTAAGTTTAACAATTTGTCTAGTTCGTACCTACTTAATAAGTTTCAACTTTAACATGTAGTACATTTATACATTTGAAAATTGTATTTTATTGTTACATTTTTGTGTTGAAATTTGGAATGTATAATAATAATATTTCTATGTAAAAGTATATAATTTTGTTAAAAATTTGAATACAAGAAACTTTATTTTGTCATAAAATAATGACATATTATGTATAAATATTAAATATACATAATTTAGCAAACAACTGTGTTATAATATTACCTAGATTCTAGATGAATAATTTTTCACTTAGATATTTTATATTCAATCTTCTCCTCATTTTATTGATCAAACTTAATATTTACTCATGCAGGATTATTTGCTAGGCAACAGAACTGTTGTTGTTATGATATTCAATATAAATGCTGCATACAAGATTTCTATTTAATTTAATTTTTACAAAATGTATTATCATGAAGAATACAATGAACACATTACCGAAGAAGCAGTCAATAATGATCAAAATCGTTTGTTAAAAAGTAGTGATTTCATATCCAAACCAATTAAAAGTGTAAGATGTACAATAGATGAAAATATATTACAACTTCAGTATCCTTTATCAGATAAAAATAGTAATTTGCATATATTATATAATTTAATGTTTAATTGTGGTTATAGTCTATACTTAATAGCTAAATATGGTTTTTATAAAATGTCAAATATCTATAATTAATAGGTAACTAATTAAGGATCGTTCTTTCAATGTTCGGTTAAAGTTAACTGACACTTATCCGGTTGAATTTTGCCAGTAATAAAATCTGTTATCAGTTTGTTAGCGTTAACCGGCACTTTACTGGACATTGTAAGAACGGCCCTAAGTGTAGTAGAATATATTATATAATAATTATATATATAAATAATAGAGTTTAGTTAATACTAAAAATCTTTTTTTATTGAATAAATACAAGTACATTTGTAGAGTATTTACAGAAACTGCAATGGTGTGCACTATTTCAGAAGTTAAAAATCCTTAAGCACTATACCTAAGTCATTCTTTTGGATATGATTGCTGTTCTAAAATGTTTAATATATGTGCTGCAGACAAGCATACAGTTGTGTATGCAGCAGGTAGTTATATAATTATGTTCAACATTAATGAGGAGAAATTGAATTTTAGAAAATGTGCCGGCAATGGAGGAATAGGACATATAGCTGTAAGGTTATTTGAATAATATTAAGAGTTTTTGTAAAACAGTTTATAATAATTAAGTTTTGTTTAACTAGAAAAATCCAGTTTTGAGCCACATTGCAGTAGGAGAAAATTGCAGTAATCCACTGATTATTGTGTATGAATGGCCAACATTTGAAATAGTTAGTGTTCTCAAAGGCAGTGCCGAACAACAAAATAATTGGTTGTCTTATAGGTATAAGTCATAAGTGTATTCCTTGAATAAAAATTTTATATTACAGCAAAATAAATAAAACCGTTATTCTTTATTTAAATATCTAATGTCGATTAAATTATTATTAAAAAATTAATTTTTTGTTTTTGATTTTAATGTCGTTTTATTAATTTTTTAGGGCATTATTGGAGTTTTTGGATATAAATTTCAAATTTCAAATTTTATTTTTAGATTGTACACCTTAATGTAATTTTGTATGAATATATTATGTATATTTGTGTAACAAACTATAAAGTAGGTAACTACTTATAGTAGGTATCATAGTAGTACGAGTAAACTACTTGTATCTCATATCAGAAATTCGGGCAATAAATTTGTAATATCAAAACTTGGATAACATGTTTACGAGTAAATTTATGTAAAAAATGTTTAAAATCACTATTTATTAATTTGTTTAATAATTTGTCGGAATGTACCTACAGGTAAATCTATCAAAATGGTTGAAAAAATATAAGGAAATAATTGTTTTTCCAGATTAAAAGAAATCAAGTTGAAGATGTCATGAAGTTTAGACCAGAAAAAATATTTTAATCACTTATTTCAATTTAATTAATTCAATCAAATATTATTTAAATTGTATACTAAATTTATTAAAAATAAAACAATTTAACTGATTTTTATCAGTGTTTTATTTAGAAGTTTTGGGCAATTAAGCATTTTTTTAAGGGACATTTTTAGGGTTTTATAGGGCATTACATTCCCAGTCTTATACTTATAAGAAATTTTTAAATCTTTTCAAACCTTCTATATACCTGTTCATATTGTGCTTGAAATTTAAAATTGTATGCAGTTTTACCAACAAAATAATTTGCAATTTTTTGAGATTAAAATAAATGTTGGAAACATTTGAACTTCAACCATTATGAAAAAAATAATGACTACATTTTTGATAATTTTTAATTTTGATAAAAACAGCTTGCATAGTTGTACCTATTACATTTTCAATATCTTTTACTCAAAAATATTTTGAACTTTTTATTTAAGTAAATAACAGTAAGTGCTGGTAAGGCTAATATATTTTGTAAAACTTTTAAGTCTTTATCTACAGTATTCAGTAAACAGTCATTTGTTTTTTAATTACATAAAAAAATCAAATTGATTTTGTCTAAAACTGGTTTTGAGTATGAATGTATGTTTTTCCCTAATTTTTATTCTGATTATTTTGAAAAGTACTGTGAATTTTTACTTTCAAGTCGAGTCTCAACACCTCCAAAAGTGGGCATTAACTTATTAAAAAGTTAAAGTTAAGTTAATTATTTTTGTTTTTAACTTATTAACTTATTCAGTTAAAATGTTTATTGTTGTAACTTAACTTTTTATAGTTAATTATCATTTATCATTGTCGTGCAGTTAAGTTAATTTTCTTCCCGAGTCATGCGCGTAATCAACTAAACAATACTGACTCGTCGACCTTTTTTGATTTTGGTAATTTATTTTCGAATTACCTATATGTATATTATAATAATCTCATTTTTAAACAGTGTTAACATCTTTATAAATGTTTTGTGTATAACAAAATACTATGGCAGTTTATGACTTAAAAATATTGTACCTTGAAAAAAATTAACTTTTTTTCAACTGAGATAAGTTAATTTTATTTTCTATCTTAATTTTAAACTTATCTAGTTAATTTTTTTTTTTGTTAACTTTTAACCAAACTGAAGGCAATTTAATTGAATTAACTTAACTTGCCACCGTTAATTATTTTCATTAACTTGCCCACCTTTGAACCCCTCAAAGTACCTACCAGAAACCACTTTTTTAACTTTATGTCTTTATTTATAGTATTTATTTAACTACAAAAATTGGTGTTTTAATCAAACAATTTATTGTAAAACCAGTACATATTCTTCACTTTATTTTGAGTATAATATAAATTCAATTTTTATTTTCAGCCAAAATGGAGAATATTTGTGCTCACAAGCAGGGGAACCTGATAATACTCTAACAATTTGGGATTGGAAAAAATCGAAAATAATTTTGAGGACAAAGTCTCACAATCAGGATGTATACGTTTGTAGATTTTCGAACTTTATACCCGACCATTTGGTAACTGCGGGGTCGGGGCACTTAAAATTTTGGAGAATGGCAAAAACGCCAAAAACATTTACTGGATTAAAGCTTCAAGGTCAGCTTGGACGTTTTGGCAAAACAGAAATATCAAACATAATTGGCATTTTTTCGATGCCTGATGAAAAAGTAAAATTATTTCAGTATTATACATAATTACATAATCTTAATCACTATTGCCTATTGGTAATATATAAGAGTAAACACATAAATTTTTGTTATTTGAGTGTTAATATTGTATATTTGAGTTACAATACCAATATACGTTCAGTCAGGATTTCGAAATACGAATTACAATAATAGTCATCACTCATCATATACCTCAATATAAAATATATAAGTCCTGTACAATATAGATAGGTATTGATATATACCCATCAAGCAAAAAAAAACTAATTTTACTGTATTGGTTGTGATGTTTTAATTCATAACTGTGTTTTCAAGTGAGGTGAGGAAAATATTTTTTAGAAATTTAAAAATATTAGCCCCTCTTTTACCCACCATTTATTGTACTTATGAATGTATATAGGTACATAAATAATAAGTATACATTTAATATTTTAAGTTAAAAATATAAGAATTAAATCTGGTAGGAAATTAAAAAATGTTGGGTAGTACCGCAGTGGACAATAAAACAGAACAGAGGGTGAGTTTAGCAAAGATTAGAATTCTAACGTACATGTCGAAGATAGAATAATGAATTAATTAATTAGGGGTAGTGTAGGAGTGTCCCCAATCGTAGACATAATGAACCACGAGGGAGAATATAGGTTGAGATGGAATCGGTCATTCTACGACGAGAGGTGACTCGGAGGCAGTAAGAGTAGCTATTGAAATTAACGTAGAAGAAAAAGGACAGATATGAAAAATGAAAATACAGAAGAAGAGATGAATAACACAGAAAAGAAAATGATATGAAAAAACAGCTGGTATGAGTTAAGATTTTAAGAATAAGTTGTGGGTGACATAGTTCTATAGAGATATAGCAATGTGGTGGTCGTCGTCATTCTCGCCCCTCCCCCAAAATCGGGTTACACACCCAGCACCCCCATAAATTGTGCCCCACTGGTGGCCAACCCCATATAGGAATGAAAAACGAAGGAAAATAAGAGGAAGAAAGCTCCCAATTATTGCAACAAATCAACCACTCACATCTATACGACTATATACATATTATAATATCATTAATATTTAGACAATGCATTAGTTTCTAAATTTTTAGTTAATATAACTAATTTAGTCTTTAGTCTATAGTTATTAGAATCTGTCTCCCCCAGCTGAGCCATATTGACATTGGAGATGATCCATCTATTACCAATCTTTATAAAGATATGTATCATATTAATATTATATCTAATAAATTGTAAATAAATTGTAATTGATGGAAAAAGATATATTATTATAATTAGGTAATTGTTTATTATATAAACCCAACTATATTATGCATATTATAGCCTCTATTTTGTTGATTATACATTAGGTAATATCGGGCTGCGATTGGGGTAATATTTTGGTGTGGGATGAAGAACTCATCGACGTCGAAGTGACTAGGAAGTTTCGAAAACCGTGTCATTCAGCGCCGATCATTATGTTTTTATACTCCGAAAATGACGATCTATTGACGAGCATCAGCATGGATGGTACGATAAAATTCTGGTACTATCGTACAGTGGATACAGCGGACCCACCGGAAAACGACCGTGTACTGGAAATGGAACCGTCGTTTACGATCAATGTCCAAGATTCTGTGGGTAACGCGAAAATCATGGGCATGTGCAAGATCGATGACGGTGACGACGAATCGAATGACTATTTCATTCAGGTAGGTATAATTAACGCCGGATGAAATTTAGCTATATGATTAATTGATTATTATTTATTATGATATTTATGGAGGTATATTATATTATACTATGTTGTATTGTTGTATCTATATTATGTTATATACAAGTATTATACAGTTATATATATCATATAGTAATATACAGGTAACTATGATTTTTTACGCCAAATCATAGCCCAAAAAAAACTTGAATAACCTTCATATAATTGTTTTCAACTAACTAGCATTCCCCCAAGCCCCCCCCCCTATTTGCACCAACGGACAAACGTCGTACAAAGTAAATTGCAAAAGACAAAATACTACATTTATGATTTGTCATTGTGATAATTTGTATGTACCGATATGATTTTATATTTTTCTATCCTTCAAATGTGGTCATCACCACATCATAAACAATGTATGTTAAATCAATATAGTGTTCTAACACCAAACACTAAAGACTTAACTTAGGCTCATAAAACAATTACGCCCACGAAAATTGTACGCCCAGAGATCAATCCCCGTATTCACCGCCTTATAGTTCTGCCTTTTTATATATACATATATAATATATATAAAAAGTCATATATTATAGGTACATAGGCGTAATCTGGGGGGGCAACTGTGGGCTATAGTGTTATTTTACCTTATAGTTTTTTTAGTTTTACCACAAACTACCTAGTTACCACTGACTGCCCCCCCCCCATAAGAATTTACCCCAGATTACGCCTATGTATATATTATATAATATTTATATACAAGGTGTAACATAATGACCTGAAAAATTAAATAAGTAACTTGTGTTCTAACTTCTAATCAATATTTTAACATTTTTTTTTTATAAATATAATTTTTAGACGCTTGGGTTTCAAGTTTTTATTTTTATTTATTTAATACAAAAAATAAAAATTTTAAGATTTAAAATACCTAACTACCAGTTTATAAATATAATTTAAAAAAAATCATGTAAAAACGTTTATTTTAGTAGTTTATTTTTTAAAGTATCAATATTTTTTTGGAGTAAATTAATATAACTATTATGTAGGTTACGTATTCAAAAAAAAAAAATAATAACTGTCCAACAAATAATCGATATATTTTATTTTATTGTTTTAAATTATGGGTGTTTTGACCCTACAACTGCGACCGCTTTAAATAATATTAGGTATAGAAAAATTAAAATAACATAGGTACAATATTATATAGGTATGTCGTATGTCCAATAGATAAGCAATTGACAACTAAATGTTTTTATTTGCATTATATTTGATAATATTTATACTAATCGTAAACTTTTTGATTTCAATAAACTTTAATGTTTTATCGGTTTCGTCGTTTAATAATTCGTAAATATTATACTATTTTAGGATGGTAATGGGGGAATGTGGCTCGCTGACATTGTAATGGCCGCAGACGCGAAACCGCTTAGACGGCTAGCCAAGTTCCACGGTAGTGAAATAACTTCTTTGCAATCATCACCTGTCGGTTATTATATCGCTACCACTTCGTTGGACGGTTGGCTCCACGTGCATGACGTCCTTAACAAAAAGTTGGTATTCACCCACGATTTCAAAGTGCCAATCACTTCGTTGATTTGGTTACCGCTGAAGGTATATTATTTAATGAACTATTCATAATATTTTATGAACGCATTGTCTTTTTTAACCACGACCTGCAGGGACGTAGGTACAGTGTTGGGGAAGTTACTTATTTTTGGCAGTTAAATTACATAACTAATAATTCATTATCAAAATTGTAACTAAATTATTTTTAAGTTACTTTTTTTTTGTTTGGTTAAGTTTCATTACTTTTGAGTTTAAAAAGTAACTCAATTACAATATAAGTTACTTTTTTTTCTTCAAAAATTTCACTGGAGCTTAATAATCATGTTGTCAATACAACAATACATAAACTTAATAATGACAATCAACAATATGATATTATTAATAGATTCTTATTTTACTATTCTATTATTATTTTTTTTTTTATTGAACTTAAGCCCGGCAACGATGACCGTTTCCTAGCTGTTGTACGGGGTTATGAACTGTGGTTGGTATGGTAAGGTGTTTTTACGGTTGTTACGGTAGTTAAGAAAACACGTGTATGTGTGGCAAGGTTTTTACTACTACGAACCTGGGTGGTCACCCATCTGGTAACTAGTACCAGTGGGCGTTACTTACTCTCAGTCGTATTGCGCGACTGGTAGCAGTCAAGCCACTCTTTTATTATTAATTAGCCGGGTCGTCACAGCTTTGCCCGTGATTGGTTGTTTATTTTTCCTCCGGACATTGATATGTATAATTTTTTATTCAAATTTTATCGTTTAATGTGATCGGCAAGTAAATATAAAAAACGGTTAATGAAAACGTATTGAAATGTTTCTAGTGGTGATATATATATTTTTATTAAAAATAGCTGATCCCGTGCACTTCGTTGCCCGTTAAATGTACCAACTATATAGGTTAGACCTATGACTCAAATTTTATTCAATTTGTTATTTAATATTCGGTTTATAGTGTTCAAAACTTATCTTAACTTTTCCGTTGCCCAGAATAAAAATTTTGATTCGCAGCAGTATATTATCAGGTAGGCAATCTACCTGTGGTAAATCACGGACCCCATGCAAGTTTGTACGTAACTTTATAATTTAACTCTAAAGTATCAAAGTTATACCAAGTATGTCACTGAAATTCTCCTAAACGGCTAGACTAATTGTAAATGCCGAGTCTGATGACCAATTTTTCATCCTCGTCCACGAAGACGTGGCATTATTTTATGCACGTAAAGTATAATACGCTCAATATGTACGTAATTGCGATACATATAATATCAAAACAAAGCGTACAAAAAATTAAATGCATTGAATGAATACACTGATTTCACGGCAACCAATAATTATTATTATAATAGTTTTAAAACCCATGGCAGTCATTTATAAACAAAACTTTCCACCGTAAATCTCTAAATCCTCGTTTGAGCACATTCCCTGGTTGGATCTAGGGGAATGATTTGTGAATCTAAACAATCCGGGGCGTCACTCAAACGCATACAAATAATTCATTCAAATCGGCCCAACCGTTTATAGGAGGAGTTCAATCACAACACACGTACAGTAGAATTATATATTATATAAAGATTATATTGACGAAAAATAATAATAGGTACAAATCAACAAACATGCCCGATTAACCAATAGCAACCACTATATAATACACTGCTTATTATTATTTTAATCTGCAACAATAAACTAAATTTTTTATAATTTAGTTTGTTTTTTACTAGACAAATGGCGCCACTGTTGTATTTTTGACATCCAGATTTCCAAATTTTCTGGTGAATTTTCGTAAAATATTCTTTCATAAGAACCTTGTCATAACATTACAAACACAACAAAAAAAGAATCAGCCAAATCGGTTCAGTAGTTTTCTCGGTTAACGCGGTCGTAGGAAACCCCTTACAATTTTATATATAGGTAGTAGTATATAGATTATTATTATTGATAGTTTCAACAACGCTGCTGTATTCGGTGACACCGACGCCGTGATCTGTTCGCGACGATACAACACAGAGTAATAATAAGAATTCCATTCTAAAAGTAACACTTTATAGGCAAATAGTCAGTAGCCATAACAAAAATATTACAGTTCAGACAATTTTACCTATAAATTATAATACTTATAAGTTATAAGTTATATTATAATATACTTTAATATTTACTCACAATATTATCAATACGTTCTAAAAATGTATTAAACCAAAAAAAGTAACGAGTAATTTAGTAGGTAGTGATTAGTACAAAAAATTAACTTAAATTACATATAAATTTCTTACAATAAAATGTAATTAAATTACTTAAAAAGTAATTTCGTTACAGTAACTTGTAACTTAAGTTAATTAGTTACTCCCCAACACTGAGGACGTACCTATTCAATATTTTAGTTTATATATTTTACGCAATTGCCACCCTATAGCCCATGATGCTCCTAAATACGGCACTGAACGTGGCTAAATAATAATTACATATTATTATGCTATAGGGTTCTGAATTTGAAATATTTCAAAATTGAAAATTTTACTCTTCTTGAAATATTTCAATGAAATTATGAAAAATATTTTCTCTTCTTTTAAACGTGTTTGGTTATAGATGATTAGAAATAGTATATCGATTACACACTTAGAAATAAAGAGAAACATATTATTTTTGTTGATTTATTATTTGATATTTGTATATTCTATATGCAGTGCTGAAAAATATTCCTAGCATTATTTTGAGAGTAAAAACATTTTTTTTATGAGTTTTAAAATATTTTTGTATGCGGACCGTCAGTGATCCAAAAGATAATGGTTTGAAATAAAGTTGAAGTCAATTTCAACCAGTAAATTAATTAATAGTGTATATTTTCAGTAATTATTAGATGTAAAAAAGTCGTATATGTGTGTGTATAGTGTATGTGACTGAGTGATATGATTATGTGAAGGTGCTCTGGACTGTTTTATTTAATACTTAGATCATATTTTGTATGTTATAAAAGGTCACGATTCACGACTGTTATAAGAGTGGTTTATGTCTATATACATTGTGAATATAATATAATATAATTATTATAATATAGTATAATATGCATTCGCAGAGCCATGGCTATCAACAATATGTTATAATGTTGAGTTGGTTTATGAGTTTGTAACTTAAGAGTTAAAAGGCGATGTTTAAATTTTTATACTATAGATTTGTTAAACAACTTATAAATTATATGTAAATATGTTACATATTTTCTTTGTTTCATACAACAAACAAACTTTTAAAAATGTTCACTTGGAATTTGACGATTATAAACTTTTAGATACAATAAACATTTTATTTTTATTTTTTATGGAAATGAAATTTTTCATAAAATATTTCAAGAAAATAAATTTCATGAAATTTTAAAACCCTTAATTTATGCATATCATAATTCGTAATACATAATTACCTATACCTATAGGTAATGTCTAAATAAAATGTCAACTAATATTCTGTGTAGATAGCTAGTTCGGGAGATATTTTCGTTATTGGATTTCAAACTGGAATTTTGAAAATAGTCGCAGTACCCCTCAAAAAATGTATTGAAGAAAAAACACAAAATAATACCAAATTAGTGGAAATACAAGTAGGTTGTAGGAATTAACTAAAAATAACTTAGTACGTAAATACTATATACTCATAGACTTATATGATTGAAATTTATTGTGCAACAATCGTATTATTTTTGTTTTTAGAGTTCGAAACCTCATACTAGTTCTATCAGACATTTGGCCATAAACCCTAGCGCCAAAACTCTTATATCTGGAAGTGATGATAACACAATATTTGTCTTCAAAATAGAAACTGAACCTATCCAGTTCAGTCCTATTGGAATGTTTCTTTTACCTGGCAAAGTCACTTTTATACATTGGAAACCTTCAGAAGTAAAAATATTTATATGTGTTTACCTATAATGTATATTAGGTACCTATACTGTAATACTGTTTAGTAATCACTAGGGCTGTGCATTTAATACTATAAATCCCTAAAAATGTACTAAAACCCTTAAGAAATGCATTTAAATTACAAAATATTTACTATTTAGTATTAAATTCTCCAAGAATCAAAGTTTAAAAAGTATAAAAACTTATAAAGTTTTACTAAAAATAAACTATGGGTACTTTTAACTATTTTAATTAATACCCACACAAAAATTTGTTGAATAATATGATGAAAATTAATAATTTATCCATAGCGACATTACGTACGTATAAAAATGATTTTATATCCAAAAGTCCACAAAAATAGGATAATATACTTTGATCACAAAAAAAAGGTTCCCAAAAAAAGTCCTCAATTATAATTTAAATGTCCCTAAAAGCTGACTGTAATTAAAACGATCTTAATTTATTAATGGCACATATTTTTAACTTTCACGTACATTATGCAATATAACATATTATTAAGCTATACAAATTCATAGCTAAATAAATTAATAAAGATTAAAGACAACATTATATAAGTTATAAATGTATTTAAAGATATATGCAGTAGATTGTGCTTGAACTTTGAAGGTACCTATACGTGGCTATACGTAACTATTATTTAAAAAATGCGTTTCCCTACAATTGCACAGCCCAATAGTAATCCATATAACCATAGTTGAGTACCTATTGAGTATACTACCTATTAGAATGTTTCCATTAACTGGAAAGATCAATTTTATTCATTGGAGAAAATCTTCAGAAGTAAAAATATTTTTATTTGTTTACCGGGATAGTAATCACTATTATCACTATAGTTTGTGAATTTTTGATTGTTTCAGAAACAAATGGCGTTAATAAGTTGCTCTAGTGGGCATATTGTAGAAGTGAAAGTCCCTTCAACTCGTCCTTCGTACACTACAGAATCATTTTTGTTGAAACTTGAATCGCGTGTAATACAAACAATGAGCGTTAAGTCAGAAATACGTCGCCAACGATATTTTTTTGATTTGGAGCACAAAAAAAAAGATACAATCAAAAAAAAAATGGAGAAGTTAAAAATGATCAGAGAAAAAAATCCTGATGTAGAAATTGACGAAGTTTTGTATTTTGAAGATTCTGCAGAAGGAGACGAAGAACCGCCAAAAATCTATATCCCCCCATTACCGAACCCCGTATTGTTTGCAATTTACACTCCATCAGAGAAAGGTATATGGGTATCGATTGATGGATATGATGCTGGTTATTTATACGAATATGATTTTAATACGTCTAGACCAGTAATGAATTCACACATATTAATACCATATAAAAATAATACTCCACTAACTGCGATTACAATGTTGTAAGTATATAATATAGTATCTACTAAATACTAATACTATGCATGCAGTGGCGTGGCCAGGAAGGGGGGGGGGTAGGTGTTACTTTTAGTGCAAAAAGTCAAGTCCCGAACCCTAAATTTATTTATACACGAAAACTGTAAAAACTTGGTTTTAATCTAGGGTATATTTAAACATCCCGCATTTCATAATCCTGGCTATGCCACTGTATGCATGTTCCTACCTATACTAAATAGTACTATAATAGGTAGGTACATAAACAAAAAAAGTGGGCAAGTTAATGAAATAATTAAAGCGGCAAGTTAAGTTAAAAGTTAACAAAAAATAAAATTTAACTAGATAAGTTTAAAGTTAAGATAAATCTCAATTAAAAAAAGTTTATTTTTTTCAAAGTACAATATTTTTAAGTCATTAACTGCCATAGCGTTTGGTATACACAAACATTTACCAAGACGCATAACACACTATGTAAAAAAGTAGATTATTATAATATATAATTCGAAAATAAATAACCAAAATCGAATCAGTATTGGGTAGGTAGTTGATAACGCATGAATCGAAAAGAAAATTAACTTAACTGCACGACAATGATAATTAACTATAGAAAGTTAACCGTCTTCGCCCAGAATCGTTTTTATGATAGTAAATGATAGTAAATCATTGAATTCAAATTTAACACCATCCTTTACAGTGACCCACTTTTAACCTACTGTACAGCAGAGCGACACCCACTTTTTATTTTTTAATACTGAAAATCAATAAATAGTGATTTAAATCTGAAATAATTTTTTTGTTTGAAAAATTTAAAATAGCCATTTGTAAATCTAGGTTTTAGAAAAATGTTGATTGTAAAAACAATTATTTAAGTCATGTCGTTTATTTTTTTATAATTGTTTGAAATCTCATTAAGTACCTATATAAGTATTAACGTTTTCAAATGTTTTATGAGAATTTCTAAATTGATACATTGTTAAAATGTAACTATTTTTTAAAAAGTTATTACTTTTCAAATAAATGAGTAGGTATTAGGTAGGTACCTACTTCATAAAAATATCACATTTTCAAAAATCATTAAAAATAAATCACCTGACTTAAATAAATGTTTTTATAATCAAAAGTTTTCTAAATCCAGATTTACAAATTTGCTTATTTTAAAATTTTCAAAAAATTGTAAATAAGACATACAATTTTAAATTTTCATTTATGAAAAAAAAATAATAAAAATCTTATATTATAATTCCATGAGCCCACAAGTCAATGGTTATTTATATAGGTAAATTAATAAAAAATATTTATTAGTACAAAAGTTATTTCATTTCTCAGGTCTTCCTGTTACATCATGTATATTTACTTACAGTGTTTGAATTGAGAGGGGAAGCAGAGGGGGACTTAGTAATGCTTATTTTTTTTAAATATTTTATGCTAATACCCTACCTACACCTTCTAATTGTATCCTAATCAATAAGAAATTTAAATCTTGAGTTGCGGAATTTTTTATTAAGCTTTTGCATCCCTTTCTAATTTTATCAATATACTTAGGTGTTAGGTATTTATAAGTTATAAATGTATAATATTTAATAATACACAAAGAGTATGAACTATTACATAGATAATATAGGTATGTACCTATTTATAAACGATATAGGTAGTAATATTATACACACAAAAACAATGAATATTTTTTAAATTACCATAATAAACCCTATTATTTTTTGTAAGAATTGTTTTTTTTAAATTTAATTACAAACATTTTCTAACCATCCATCATACAATTTTTTCACTTTGTGATATAACTTACTTTTCATGTTCTAATACATACCTCATTATGATTTCAAGTGGGACTGATCCATTAAACATTTTAATGGGATTTGCTGATGGTAAAATACGCCTTACAAATGTTCATCTCAACAATGTATCAGATTTTGGTGACTATATTGAATATTCGATTCACGATAACAAAAAAGGAAGAGTAAATATGTTGTGTTTTAGTCACGATAACTGTATGTTATACACATGTGGTGATGATGGGAACATATTTAGTTTTATTTTTCAATATGATAATAAGGTCATAGAGAAGTGTATGATTTCTGTTTCTGAATTACCTCAGTCGCCTGTATTTGCTGTAGGTACCTAACATAGCATAGCAATATGTCAATATTACTTGTCCAATTATCTTAAATGAAAAATGTTAACATTATTTTATTAATTAGGGAGAAGACATTTTGATTATTAAAGAAGACCTAAAACTAAGTTTGGAAGAGAGAAAGATTCATAAAGAAAACCTTAAAGCTTTAAACTTAGCTAATAGAGAAAAGGATAAGACTAGTTATTTATTATACAGTTTGAGAGATAAGTTCAAACAAGTTTTAATTAGCAATAAGTCATTACCAGAATCACTGCGATTATCCGATGACTATTTTCAATTAGATGAGCGAATCAATAGTTCACTTATTAAAGAGGCACAATTTGAAATGGATAAATTACATTTGAAGCTAGCGTTTGATTACAAAAAGAGATCATTAGGTCTGAAGTATTTGAAAAATTATTTCATCGATCCAATTGTAACAAATAAGTTTGCAGTTAAAGCAATTTTGTATGTGTAATTAATTGTACATACATTATTTTTGCATGTGTATTTTTGTTTATCCTTAATTTTGTTTTTTTTAAATTAAATATTTACAGGAGAGATGTAGGAGTCAAAACATTATACCATGAAATGCGTGACAATTTATTTAGTAGTTTAGTGGAGGAATTTGTATCTAAGAAACTTCCAAAATTACCGTAAGTAATTAATTTCAACAATTGTATCTAAAATTGGATCAAATGTTTAATGAACTAATAAATGTATACCTACACTGCTGCTAAGGCTTGAGAAAATAAAAGATTCAAACAGTGTAAGGTCCGTATAATTTTTAATTAAATATGCTGGCAAATTGATAAAATAATCACTATTAACACTAGCTATTATTGTATTTGTAGAAGACATGGATCGGTAGTATTAAACAAAGGAGCTCACAATCAGATACATAATGTATCTGAATCAGAAATATTTCTTCGAAATGTACTAGAAGAATATCCTTCTTTTTCAAAGAAAATTCAGAATGTCATAGATAGATTTGCTGCTAGAAGAGATTTTGAAAATCAAGAAATTCTTAAAATTCAAAACATGTATAACAATAAGCCAGATAATAATAATACTGAGGAAGAAGCATTACTAGATAATGCTTGGAATACTATTGGCTTTTTGAACTTAAAAACAGGATCAGATTTTAAGCTGACTGAAAGTGAAATTATTACAATGGAAGATAAATTTGAACAATACATTAATGTTAAAAAAGAGGTTATTTATCCATTTCCTATTCAAAATATTTAAAAATACATTTCTTATAAATTTAAGTATATACCTATATGTATTTATGTAACAGGCATGCAATTTGAAAAAAACTTTTAATGAAAAAGTGTTAGGCCTTAGACAACGCAAAATAAGTTTAATACATGATTACAAACAATTTAAGTTTGATGTTTGTCTAATACAAAAGGAATTTAATGATTCAGAAAAAATGACTCCGTCAAATTTCCTCGAAGTTGTAATGGATGAATCTATTGATGTAAGAAAAAATATAATACTATAGTAAATTTATTATCATTATTAGTTCGATACAAAGATTACAGTAAAATTTAAATGTTATATCTACCTAATTCATAACGATTATTATGGAAGTTTTGAATATGAAGTGCCTAAATTACTTTCAAACATAAAGTCTCTTAATAACAACATTCATACATCTCCAGTGCTAACATTTATTTTTATTTTTTGTCTACTAAATGTCTATATATCATTATATTAATATAATCCATTATACATAGCCCTTTCTGTTTTATCACATAATAACTTGGGGTCTTAATGGATTCAAATTGGCTAGGAGAAGTGCAGTGAAGATTTTCAGAACTTAATCTCCAATCGTTAATTCATTACAAAGCTGTAAAATTGAAAAATATCAAAAAACGCACAAAAAAATTTGTTTTAATGTTCTGTAGTAAATTAACTATTAAAGATAAAGTTCTGAAAATCTTCACTGCACTTCTCCTAACCAATGTGAATCTAACAAAACCCCATACAACGAAATCCGCTTTCCGGGTTCGGAGATCCATCTCACTAAATGAAAATGATTTTTTGTGGGGCTGTTCACACGGACATTTTTCTGGATCAAATTGTTATACCACTTGGGTGTGATATCAGTTTAAAAATTTCTAAAAACTAAAAATCTAGAAAGATTACATGCCGATCCCTGACTTGGCAACTGTTTTTTTTATTTGTTATTAGGTAATTAATTATTCAAAATTATTTATATAGGTATGTAAATTTTATTATTGTAATGTAATTGGCATGCTACCAGTCCGTACAATTTATAAAATAAATAAATAAAATAATATTATATAGTTTAAATATTACTATATAGAATAATATAGTAAAATATAGTTTTTTTTTTACCTATGTATATAAATAAAATAGGTAGGTAGATAGGTATCTAATTTCTTATTTTTCATCTAATTATGTTTCAGCCTAGCTTAATTGATCCATTTGAACCTATTGGTCATTGGGATCCGACAGATTTGATTTTAAAGTCCGGAAATAGTTATGAGCTTACTCATTTAGAAATCATTATGCGAAATATGAGAAAAGAACAATTGAAATATAGACACATGCATTTGCATGAAACTATGTTAACAAAAATCAATATGTTTGATGACAATTTAATGGAATTGGATAAAATGCGAAAAGATGTTAAGCTCCGAATTAAATTTCTTGATTTATTGGCTTTAACATTTGAAGAAGAATTGATTATTTTGAATGATTTTGATTTAGTTGAAGATGAATATTCACACAGTGTATACCTTAAAACAGGTTTACAAAATGATAAAGTCAACCAAGTAATGGATTTTAATAAACTACTACCAATTAAATATGCTAACTATACAATTTAATATTTCTAGATACAAAGCATTCAAGAAGAAATCAAATATTTGAATGATATTATTAATACCAAGTCAAATATGCTAATAGACATTCAACACACTTTTGATATGGAAATTAGGAATGATGGGTTTGCTAAACATCTTAAAAAAATTTTTAAAAAGAAATTGAAAGTACCTAAACTCAAATCTGATGATGCCGATGGTACATTATGATAATAATACATTTAATGAATTTAATAATTTTTATTTATATTAGTTTCTTCTTCAAAAAGTTACTTAAAAAAATGATATATTTTCCCTTAAAAATATATGTTGATGGAAAATATCTATTCATGTTTTAGATACACTTTCATCGTCTTCATCTGACGGAAGTGATGAATCTGATCCAGAATTTATGAATGAAAGTGCAGAATCATTTACGGCAATGAGTCGAGTAGTGGTGTTTGACGAAAAAGTATTACCATTAGGCTGCGATCCAAAATTATTTAATATTACATTAGAGTTGAGGTCAAAACGTTATGAAATTGAACAAACCATACAGGATAATAAAAAAAAAATGGATGTTCTTAATACACGTTTAAGTTTAACTTATGAAGAATTTGATGTCATTGAAAATGAATTGAAACAAAATATAAATGAGCTAGAAGCATACCGGGTTAGAATTTTACTATTATAATAACTATTAGGTTTATATTTTGAGTAGGTATTAATATTTAATACCTCGAATGTAAGCTCATTAACCGCACATTTGCTCCCCTGAAACTTTAAATAATAGGTACCGCCTCGGTGACACAGACAATCCAAAGTAGAATTATTCAAATTAGGTATCTAAAACCAGTGATAATAATTAAGTGGGTACCAAAATCAATATTTATATTCTATTATTGACAAATTTGGTAGCATATCTAACTAATATTATAATTAGTTTGTATTTATTTGTATTTTTGTATGACTTATTGATTTGATTGTTAAGGTGCCAACACATTATTCTAGTAGGCAGCAAGAATAATGTAAAATCTTAGTAGTGTCACTATTATTATTGCTAATTAAACAATTTTATTCAAAGTAGAAATAATGACATTTTAGATTACAGTATTTCGATAACAATAATTCCACAAAATATTCATTTTTTGAGTTGTTGTGTAGGTAACTATTCTTTTAGGGGAGTGATTTGTGCACTGTAGTTCTGCAGGTACAGGAGTTTATTTTAATCGATTTTCAAAATAATAATTTGTTTAACTTCCTATTTATAACGGTTTGTTAATTCATTTTTATATACTATATTTGTTTGGATAATAGATAAAAAAACAATTGAAACTAAATGATGTCAAAACCACAATTGTTCTGAATAAATCTCAAATGACCAAAGCTAAATTATTGAAAAGTTGTATTTTATTGTATGGAAATGTTATGCAAGATCTAACAAATAGAGTGATGGAGTTAAAAAAAGAAGAAAAAGAGATAATATATACATTAAAAAATGAAAAGGTAGTTGCTCAACAGTTTCGTACAGAAATAACCAAGATGGAGAACATTCTAAAAAGTTATAAAATAGCGATTAAGGATGAAATGATTAAGAAATTTAAAATTGAAACGGATTGGAATTTTTTAGATGAAATGGAAATGACTATAATCAACTATATGATTATTAAATCAAAATCCAAGGCCAAAGATACAAAGGAACGTTTTGTTCGAGAAATAAGACTATTAGAAGTAGGTACCTATACATATTATAATAATATTACAATATTATAATTTAGTATATAGAAACAACATTTAAATATTACCTATGTAGTGTGTACTATTTTAGGAATTGTTTTTATTTCAGAATAAAATCAGCTCTCAAACAGAGTTAATCATTGATTTATTAAAATGGAATACTTTCAAAATAAAAACCTTAAAAGATGTTTGTGGAAACATAAATAAAATTAGACAGTGTTTGATGGAACAAAAAAAAATTAATGTAAATATTTTTTTTTTAGTAATTTAATTTTCGTCTTAAGGTATCAAGATTATTAGTTGATTAAAATGTTAGTCCCATTTGTAGACCTATAAACTAGTGTATAGGTTTATAGTCTCGTTATAATACTTAAAATAGGAAAAATTCATTATCATGAAAATTATTAACATTTTTGAAAATATTTTTAATACTTTCTGAGATAATGAATACTTACATACTATTAAAACTTAAAATAATCACCCTGAATATAGAACATAGAACATAGAACATTACAACTTAGAACATAATTTTCAAAAACCAACAATAAGTATATTATACCAATTACCAACCCATCTTATAATAAATATTTATTTTTTAATGCACAGATAAAACTTCAAAGGTTAACAATGGAATCATCATTAACTACAGAACTCAATACCATTAAACGAACATATGATACATTATTGAAGCGGAAACAAGACATAAGTGAGAAGATAAACATGTATAAATGCAAAGGCAAAATGTTCCCTCCTTTAGTGAAACAATCGTACACAAAGTCAATACAAAGTCAGGCAGTCAATGACCAGTCCTTAGCCACACCTGCTACTCCCCAAGAGGAGAGCGAGGAATCATGGACAATCAACGATGAACCACTTACTTACAACATGGAATTTAATGTTGAACCAAAGAAGTTGACTTTTTCCAAACAATCATTTTCACAGTTAACAAAACAGTCTTCACACTATGATAGTTTTGAAAATGTCAATGAAGGGTACAAAACAAAGAAGTGGACGACCTATTATGACGACGAAGTGATACTGCCTACAGAGGCCGTAGAAGACTTTACAGAATATAATGATTTTAGTGAGAGGGCCGGAACACAGAACAGCTTGTTAGACGACAAAGAATCCAATGGTAGCCACAATAATATTCATGGTGATAATAAATCAAAAAATTAACACAAAGAATGAAATGAAACAAAACAAAATATAAAAAATAAATAATAGGTATGTATATTTTTTTTTTAATAACAATAATTGTGAACTACTATTTTCTTAAATTTTGAGGAAGAAACTTAAGAATACTATATAAAAATGAAAAATATAACATTTATTATACCATCAGTATCATCAGATTTTATTTTAAGTATTTTCAAGTTTTTTTTGAAATTTTTTAATTCGTTTAGCAAACCTATAATTTCAAATTTTCATATCAAAAGTAAGTTGAATGTCTATTTTATTTATCTATTTATTGATATTATTTAAATATTTGATTTCTTCTCAAATCCTTGTATCTATACTATATGGCTTAGGAGAGAGCACTTCAGGGCAGCGGCTCAAACGTGTCCGTTTTCGTGCATTCCCACCACAAAACCTTCCCATATGCTGGCCGCCGCCACCGCTGTAGGATGGGCGAGCGAGAAGTACTCTCTCCTGGGCCGTAGTATAGTATTATTAAAATGTTAGTTAATTAATATGTGATTGATAGCAGTTTATTGAAATATATTATTTAGTTAAATTCATAATAAATTAATTAAATCTATTTTAAAGTACCTACCACTGTAAATCATTCATCTTAAACTAAATTAGTCATTCAAAATTATCAATAATTATTCTTATTTGAATGTTAGTGCTAATAACTATAGAAATGTTGTTTGTTATTTAATGATACTATTTTAAATATGTTATGGTTGTTACTTTATTTCTAATCAGTAGTTCTTATAAATTAATTGTATAAATATTAAACAGGTTTAAAAATATCAATAATAATTCAATTTTAGTTTATGCCAGTTTCATTATACAAATATTGTGGTTAAAAATCATAATATTAAAAAATATATATTTAACAAAGCTAAACTTCTATTTTACCATTTTTATTAATCACAGATTATTTATGTTATTACTTTATAAAAAGATACATTATTCTTAGAAAAAAGAAAGGAATGACATAATAATAAAATAACATAATATAATACACACACAAATATGATATTTTTTTTTAAGCCCTTGTTTTTGACTTTCCAGTTTTAGTTTCAAATAATTTACGAACAAAATAAACTTGTAAAGTTGTCGTTCCCATTATTAACAAAATTTGCATTATCGACCATCTGTTCACATATGTTTTGTTATCAACTAATAAATTATAATCACGATTTTCTTGACTACGAACATGGTGTTGATGTTGCAACATGTGATTTATGTTGTTTTCAACTGATTTAACAGTAGACTGAAACAAATAATTACAAATATTTGATATATGGGCATGCTTTCAATAATTTCATACATAAAATACATAGTTGATGTATAACATCTATATAAAAACAGTATATTACAGCATTTTTATATATTTAGCAGTTATTAAAATATTTGAAAATTTGGGAGGTGGGAAGGTAGTGGTATGCATAATAAATAATAATATGACTTACTTATAGTACAAGTTTAAATTATTTTTTATACCTACAATGGTAAATAAATATATTTTAAATGATTGTGGATAAGTGGTGGGACTGGTAGAAGGCATACAATTCGATTGTGTTTAGATTCTGAGTGTCATCACTAAGGACCGGATTTATATGTTTTAACATATCGTTACTGGGTCTATGCAGTCTTATGAAAGTAAAAAATGTAGACGATTCGTTGGATTCCGAATGCGTAGAAAAAAGTTTTTTTTGCATATTTGAGAATATTTCATGGGTTAGAGAATATTTAACCTATTTAGTATATTTTGTAAATTGTGAGGAAAAATTTGTATTTATTTTGAATTTTTAATATTACGGTACCTAGAAAAATTTTTTTGAACATTTACAATTTTTTTTTTTTATCATTTCCAACTCTTACTAAATGCAATAGTATTCCATTAGAATACGCAACTTTTAATACCTAATTAATACCTCACTATTAAAATAATATTTAAAAAAAAAAATTTTAAAATGCATATTAAGGCAAATAATGATGTTAATTGATTATTTTTGCATATTTTTTAAATTTTTAAGAAATATAATGAGAATATTTGAAGGTTTTTTAGAGAATATTACCATCATATTTTAGGTATGGTATTTTAAGAGAATATAAATCCGGTCTTTAGTCATAACTGTGTAACAAATTATACCTAATTTTAAACAATTGTGTATTATTTAAATTAATTAAATTAAAACATGTTAATTTTTCATTTATTTTAGTGATTCATTCATAAGAGTTGTACACAAGACATCAATTAGTTTTTAGACTAGTAGTTATTTAATCACCTTTTTTTAAATAATACCTTTTTTTTTATGAACTATACCAAATTTCAGAAACACCAAGATTTAATTAACAATGTAATTAGATTAAAATATATACTATTTTGTATTTAGATAAAATTTTATAAAATGTACTCATACTACCACTTGTTCAAATACAAATGATTACATACATAATTTATTCAATAATATTGATATACTCTGATGTAAATAAATCATGTAAAAAAAAAAAAAACAAATTTAAAAACAACCAAACATTTTCCTACTAGAAAAAAAAAATTATTAATGATTTAATAAATTATACATAATAATTATTATAATTATTAATAGTGAGAGGTTAGAACTACCTACAAATTAAATTATGATTTACTTTAGTGTCTTAGACCTTAGTTTTAGTTATTCTTAGCCATCAGAACTGTTTGACGAGATTCATTGATGGATCAGTTTGTATATTGTTATGTTGAGATAAAATTGGCTAAAATTGTTAGGGGGGGGGAGGGCTAAGTTTTTATTACCCATTGACTGTGTTGACCTTAGAATTTTATTAAGATTAATATATTGTAATTGTATTTTTTATGTATTTTTGTGAGACTTAGCCACTTCCCCCCCACACACACAAAATCCCTGGCTACATTGTGTTGATTTTATTATTTTAGCTTAACATAAAGGCATAAAGCTGATTATTTATAAAACATTGTACTGACTGTAACTACTGAGTTGTGTACTTACTTTTATATGATTAAGCTGGATGCTCGGAAGGTGTTGTAATCATAGGTCCAGTATTCAAAATAGATGTTCTCACAATAGCAAGGAAATTAAGATAACTTTTTTTGCTACACCTCTATGTATATTTTCAATTTAAACTTTTAATATATATATGCCTATTTAATATAAACCGCAATCAATTTAAGTATATAGACACAATATAGCAGTCAGATTCAGCAAAATGTTCTATACCTAATAAATATTAACTTACAATCAATAACAATTTTTGCATAGCCACCACTCTTTAAAGGACGTTACATATAGCAACCTAACATAGAATCTCATCAGTTGGTTTTAGATGATTTTTTATCTAGGAATAGCATTTTAGAGATAGGTTTAATACTGCTCACAAATATTTGTTATAATTTTAAGGTCGATATAACACATCACAATAATTATTATTTTATTGATTTAAAATTTATTTTTATTATTTTAGTAGGAATTTGCTGATTTGGTGTGTTTTATAATATACCAATTTAAATTATTAATTTTATACTTTTTGTTGAACTAAATTGATTTGACTGTATCTTATACACAATTTGACAGTATTTTGGTTTTAAGTAATGCATTCTCAATATTATAGTTTAGAGACTCTTTAATAGCATGAAATGTATATACTATAGCCTATGGTTTATCAAATTAATTTTTAGCAATTTATTAAATACTAAGATGTTATTTATAAGACTCACTGTAAAATTTTCAACGCCGACATTCATGTCTTCTATTTCTTTATGGTATTCATCCCATTTATCATACCTGAAAATAAACAAAAATTATTTAAATGTGTACAAACTCCTCACTACTATAAATTGTACCTTATGTTTATAATACTAACCTAATGACTGTGATGTACAAATTTACTAATTTGGCAGCAAATTTGGAAAACTGATTATCTATACAAACACTGTAATAGCCTCCTGTGGACTCTTGGTCTTGGTAATCGGAACTGGCTTTCCATTGGTAAGGGTGAACAATTTGTCCGTTGGGATGTCTGACGGCAAAACCAGCCATCCCGTCACCGCCTCTCAGAACCTGTCAAATGCAACGTAATTAATAGGTATTTGACCAGCACCAAAGCAGTCAAAAATAATTTCAAAGGCTTGTTATCTGTACATCCGCACCTGAGCGCTTGCGTAGAATGTTGCTCCCGGGTTGACAAATTGAAAATAACAATCCTCTTTGCCCGGGTCGATGATCACTTTGTAATCCATCGCGACGGCCGGCAACGTCTCGTACCACGGCGCTGTCGACTGAGTCGGCGGTAGCTGCTGTTCTTGAGCAGGCATTGGCTGCGCCTGGCCATTGGCGTCGTCCAGCATCGTGAAAAACAGAGCGACGGCACAGCACAGGCCAAACGTCGGCGACGACAACCGGCGGACGGCTGTCCTCTTCTGGCGACCCGCGATCATAACTGTGGCGACAGCGGTACGAATCTCCTTTGAACGCTGCAATCTACTAGGGATAAGAAACCGACGTTCACAGCTGCACGTTCGGAGACATTTTGCCGTTTCTAACGAACCACTTTCACCCAATCCGCAGATCAAAGTCGAATGCCTACAGAACACGCACGACACATCGGCACATTATCATTATTGTAATATCACTAAATGTCATGTTGTTATTATTTTACTAGTCCACACGATTTTAAAATAATTGCGTGTCATATATATGAAGTTCGGAGCAAATTCGTTTGCTTTATTGCTTATCAATTGATATTGTTATCTACGCGAAGGTAACATGTTTACCATAGACGTATTAATAAATGGACTGCGCTTTCCTCGCCGCCAATCAATCCGAATCTGTAATGTAAATTGTGTGAGTGAGATAGAAACTGTTGGGGGCAATCATGAAAGAAATAATAATTATATTTTATTCATGCCATGAAATTATTGTAGTTTATAGATTATAAAACTGATAAGTAGTGATAACCATCATTGATATTTGATAATGTCATAAATAATATCATGGAATAATTTGAGTATTCAATTATTTCCCCCATGCTTGCCCCAACAGTTTTTTTCTCTCTCATCAATGTCGGTTTCATGATTTCTCTCTCTAAGCGCAGTTCATTTATTTATGTGTCTATCATAGACAAAGGTGTATTGATAAGGTGTCGTCACTCTGGACCCCTAATTACTACAAAAACCAAATTCAATTTTGTAAAAAATCAATTTTGCGTAAGAATTCCCGTTTTTCCTTAATTTTTCTTTTGTTTTTCTTGGCGCTTTTGAAAATTACCGGGAATTTTAAATTTTGACCTCCTCAATGCGCCAACGATATTCACTTTCCAATCGAAAAAGATACTGTAGTTGAAAATCGAAGCATTATTTCGACTACTTATCATGTACACAGACACAAAAAAAAACACACATCATTGTAAAATCAATACATTCATCGTTCCACTCAGAATCTAAAATGACAATTTTTAATAATATTAATAATTGTATTTGATTAAAAGAAAGTATTTACCCAGTAGTTTTCAAAAGCTACGTGAAAAACAAAATAAAAATTAGGAAAAACGGGAATTTTTACGCAAAATCTGTTTTCGAGAAAATCGATTTTGGTTTTTGGTATAACTCTAAAACAAATGAGCGTAGGTACATGAAATTTTCACTGGTTGTTTATATTTAAATTTTCAATACACGATAAAATGTTCAAAATATTTTGAACTGTTTAGGAACATTTTCAGTTTTCAATTTCATTAGTTTTTTTTTCTATGGATGTCAATAAAACTTTATTTATTGGGTAAAAAAGCTTGAAAATTTAATACAAGGCTCCTACTATATTGTTACTATGATATTTCAAAAATATTAAAAATCCTTAGTCACAGTTTTTATTTATAAGCATTTAAAGTTCAATTCTTGACGAAATACGGAAAAATCACGAAAATTAGCAAATTATTTTGAGTTGAGAATTCATAAAAATTTTTTTTTTTAAATCTAAGATTTGAAAATGTAATACATGATTATCCATAAGTTTGTCTACCTTTATCAACAAAAAAAATGTCTACAAGAAAGTCGAATTAATTCTTTATGAGCGTTTGAAATTCATATTTTTACAACATTTGATATTCACTCCATTTTTCATGTAACGATTTTCTTATTTTATTGTAATTAAAAAACAAATGACTGTAGATACTTGAAAATTCACTGAATGTTTATATTAGTATTTTCTATACACGATAAAATTTTGAAAACAAGGCTCCACGTAAATAGGTTATATATTATATTTTACTTTATTCGCAATAATATCATCAAATATACTTAGTAATATCATAGGCTGACTGGCCGTTTTCACTCAGAATTGTTTTTATTCTACAATGATATTATATCATTGAACTCAAATTTAACACCATCCATTACAGTGACCCTTTTGTAACCTACTATACAGCAGAGTGACACCCACTTGCCCACTTTTTTCTTTTTAAACTAAAATATTAACGTCAAACATTTTAAAATCTAAAAATGTTTCAACCAATATATAGCTGTTGCCTGTTACATAATAAAGAGTTAACAATATTACACCGGTAAACGGACGGCCATTATGATAAAATAATTTAATTTGTACCAATATCTCATATCTAGTTAGAAAATGATAAAATACTATAATAATATTACATTACGTCGGTCATCGGTCGCAATAAACTTTTAACGGACCGTTATCTCGTTTAGCAGTTCGTTAAAGCATAGGCGCAGAACAAACGTGTGATAAGATACAAATGTATCTTTAACGGAGGTTAAAAGTCGGTTTAACAGCCCAGCTGCAGATTAATCACATTCGCGACCCATTAAGAGTTTATAAAAATGAATGTACAGGTTAGTTTTTACATCGTACCACAGAAATATATTTTTATCAGGAATAATAATAATAAATAATATCCACCTCGTCACAACATTCGTTTATATTTTGTTTTAAAATGGGTGCCTACCACGTTTGTACTTGCTGGTTATAATAATATGCTGGTAAATATTAAACTTATAAAATTGCCACAGAGACGAACAATTCGTTAACACGAGTAAATAGTATAATTATTAATAATAATGTTCGTACGACGCGTTTAAAATGTCGTTTTGTTTTCGCAACAGTATCACAAATTACAACACTCAGTCTGCACTCTGCAATTACTACTTATAATGTTTATAGCGAAAAAGTTATTATGAAATTTATTAGGGCTTGAAACCGATTGAAATAATTTTGGTTTCGGTTTCGATTTTGGATACCGGTTTTTAATTTTTTCAATTTCGGTTTCAATTTTTCAATACCGGTATTAGGAAATCTCGGTGTCGGTTTCGATTTTGTATACCGGTTTCGATTTTTCTTTTGCAAATAATGAAATGGTTATCAACATTTTAATCATGATCTCAATTTTATTATGAGTATTAATTATGCGTATTAATAGAATTTACGTATTTAAAAACACGTCAATTAAAAAAAAAAAAAATAACGATTTCCAATTTTTCAGATTTCGGTTTTGAATTTTTTACGGTTTTTATTTTGAATTTAATACCGGTATCCATTTTTTTTCGGTTTCGTTTTTTATTACGGTTTTAAAATGGTTTCTACCGGTTTCCGAAATCGATTTTAAAAACGGTTTCAAGCCCTGCAATTTATGTACCTATACATTATGAAGCATAATGCGTATCATGCTAGGTAACTATTTATAATACAACGACCCTGTGTGTAAGTTGTAAATAACTTGATACTTAAAAATGTATAATATGGTTTTTATTTTTGTATGTATTTATGCGTCTGGACAAACGAATAATAAATAAATTAATGAACTGTGTCAGTGCACTATATTATTCGTTTGAGTTGTATTACTGATTTTCCGACATTCGAGATGATTTTTTTTACCACAACACTCTTATTGAAGTTATTTGTACTGAAAAATTAAAAAAATCAAAGAACTTAAAAATAAACAAACAATTTGCTTATTTTATTACCTAGTTTTTGTCAACCTCTCAATTATTTTCTTTAAAAATGTAAACCTCATTTTTTTAAATTTTATATTATATATTTTAAACCATTGGGTTGTCATTTATATGCAATTCAACTTTTATATTTTCATGTACAAAATTAGAATAGTTTTTCTACACCGTTCCGTTCATCTAAACTCTAAAATTTTAAGAAGTCTCTATAAAATATAATATAAGTATTTCCAGATTTAATTTGTGCCACATCAAAATCAGAATGCATGGTTGCTGTAGAATAATTAATACGTATATGTTATATTACCAAGATAGTGTAAAATATTGTATTTTATCTTGGAAATTGCGAGAGCTGAGCATCAGAGAACACTTCAAGACAGAAACTACGTCTGCCCAATAATTTTGAACACAGGAAAAACATTCATTGCTTAACTTAAAAAAAATATATATATATTATATAAGTAAGTACTAGGGAACGGATTTGAATGCAAATTGCATTTTTTTCTGAATGTCCGAAAATATTGGTTTCCAAGCAAAAAGTTCATTTCATACATCAAAGAATTAAAAAATGTAACTTTTATTTTGAATTTTTTTGCATTTTTTGCATTTTTAAGACTTAAATGCATTTTTAGAGCATTTTTTGAAATTTTAAGTGCATTTTGTGGTTTTTAAGTAATTTTTTCAACATTCATTCTAAAAAAAAAATAAAATACCTAAATGGTAAAAGGTAAGAGTATAACGAATATACCTATCTAAATGGTATACCTATTAAATTTTAAATTTTTTAGGGTAAAAAGAAGATGGACAGAAGATAATTGAAAGTTAATTAATTAAGTTTGTATTGTATTTAAATATTAGATTTTTCATAATAATGTGTTTTTTATAAGTTTTAAATTCAAAATTTTGTTTTTATTGAATATAAACCCATTTTTAAAGTTTTTTAGGGCATTTTTTTAGTGCATTTTTTGATGTCAAAGCATTTTTTTAAGGTATTAAATCGTATTTATTTAAGGCATTTTTCTTGTTTTTTAAAGCATTTAAATCCGTTCCCTAGTAAGTACCTATAGTAATAAATTTTATATATTATTAGTTATTTCGCAAATAAATTTATCGCACAAATGTTAAAATTAAATAATGTTTGCGATGACGTCATTTAATGTTGCTCTGCAAATTGTCGGCTGCCAAATATAGCAGAACGACATTCATTTTTCTAATTGCTAGAGTGAATTATAGAAATTCAATGACTAGTGGTGCTTTTAATGCTTTCAATGACTAGTGGAGAATTTTAAAATAATACATTTCCGAAAAAATCGAAGTTTTCGGAAAATTAAAAAAAAAAACCAAATTTTAGGAAATTTACGCTTAAAAATTTAAATACTCTATGTAAAAAATCCATTTTAAAAATAGAAAAGGAAACCTGTCATTGTCATTTCACATTTGTCAATGCGGTTATCAATGTATTAAAATTTAAAATTAAACTATTAAAAATATTAATACGGATATTTCAATATTTGTTCTAAAAATATCGTAGTTACATATCAGATTGGTATTTATGTGGAGAGTGTATTTCTCCGAAAATAAATCACCTGTATTTTTAAATGTTATATAATTAATATTACTTGTAAGTTGTAGATAAATATAGACAGCACACGATTGACAAATGAGTAATGACAATATTAATTAATAATTACTAGGAAAATACGTAACAACACAACATTATTAGCGGAAATGCGGGATACGATAATATATATTTTTATATTATTATAAATTATTTGTTTCCACTATACATTACTTTTTCAGTTCTTTAGAAAAAAAAAACCATTTTTTCATTCAATTTATCAATGTTTCAGGAAAAAAACCAGTTTTTTCCGGAAATTTTAAATTATAATTATAATAATTTATATGTATACAAATACATACAGTATTTGTAACTGCTAACGAAGCGTTGGGTTTTTTTAAATATTATCAATAAGGTGAATTAATTTAATCATTTATGTAGAATAAGTAATATATATTATACCGTGTAATAATTTGTAAATTGTATAATCTATTGCTATACCTAGGTATATTATAATTCATAATTAATGGTTTAAGTAAGGAGTTAATGAGTTAAACCATTATTAATAGATAATAGTACGTACCTATCTGACTGTATCATTTAAATTTCATATTTTTCTAGATGCTACTGGTAAACTGTTAAATGCATATTTTACCCTATAAGAATTTATATAATAAATTTGGTGAATGATATTATTACTTATTCTTTTTAAAACGAGGCTCTTTTGTTTAAAAAACATCTTTACCTGCGTCAGACTTGAGGTCGAGCTGCAATATTAATTCAATAAACTCATCATATCTGTGGACCTGTGTCACTGTCACACCTGCACATTGGGTGATGGTTTTGATCTAATGATATTGTGAATTTGCGAACGAAGTGAATAGCCTATGTATAGATTAGGTTATATTAATTCTACACCACAGGTTTTTGGAAACCGATGGATCATAATATTATACTCGTATACCCTGCTCGAGTTCTAGCAGATCGATGGTTTCCTCCAATAATAATGTCGAATTTGACGGAACCACGATGATATCATATTACGATAGTACATAATATTGTGTATAACACTACAAATATTTTTGCCATAAAAAATACCAGTTTTATAGTGAAACACATCAGTACTCTTACGTACGTAGGTACTATTACGTTCCTTTACATCATAATATTATAATCGTACAGATTTAGGAAACCTGGATCGCATTATTTTAAACTTTAACGATTAGATCATAATATAAATATCAAAATTAAAATTAAAAAAATAAAACCAATTAAAAATTTGTTTTTCATGTAGTATATTATTATAGACAGATTGCACAGCATAAAATAAAGTGTGGAAGTGAAAACGCTTAACGAAGTCCGCTGAAACGAGCTCACGAGAACTTTAACAATATACACAATAATAATGATAACGATGATCGTATGCAAAAATCCGCAAACAGGGTCACATTCACGTACGCAGTTCTGCAGATGTCTCCCTTGAACTCCCCGACAACTGTTAATTTGATACCCCCTCGAGTGATCGTGTTTCTCGTACAAATAACGATATTATATTTTACTGTGCGTACTACTGTCATAATAAATGTAGTGGCAGCAGCATGTGCGTACATTGTTATATTATTTATGCACCTATCGGCTATGGGTTCTCTGGCCCCGGACAAGGATATTACGTTCGAGAGGGGTTTAGAATAATTTTTTTTCGTACGTCATTCATCATCATTTGAATATCAGAATATGTACCTACCTATTTTAACAACCAAAACGGAGGGTTGAAGGTAGCTTATAAAGTGATTACGATATAGCATGATATTATAGTGTAATCATCACATCGTGTTAACGTATAAATTACAATCTAATAAAAAATAAAACACTGTCTTAATAATATGTTCACGCAGACGAAAAATTAAAAATTGTAGAGAATAATAAAATCCAAATACAATATTTAAATAAGCGGGGCAAATTTTCTTTACTAGATCAACAATATTTCAAGAAAATCGGTGGAGATCCCGTTACCTAAATCCCAAAAACATTTTTGACTGACATGAAAAATACATTTACTGAAGGAATCGATTAAATGCAGATTAAGCTATTGACAACATCTGCAAAATAGATGAATAGAACATATTTTGAGCGTGTTAAAAAAATCGATTTTCTTATTTACTTGATATATTTGATGTTTGTATATACATTTGATAAACATGATGATGTTGAGCTATTTATAGACATTTGAAATGTACAGATTTTTTTCAATAAATGTTGATAAAAAATGTTTTTTTATCAATATATTATTATAAAATATACTTACTAATATATACAATGATCGACCATCTTGGAATCTGCTCATAATCATTTTTTGTATGCAACGGTATTCATCATTGAGTTCAAATTTAATATATCCATTACAGTTACGTCTTACTAATGCCTCTTGTACGAGGACAGTGAATCTAGTTGGTACTTTGGGGGGGGGGGGGGGGGGGGGTCAAAAGTAAACATTTCCCAGTAGTTTTCAAAAGTGCTATGAAAAACAAAAGAAAAATCAAGGAAAAACGAGAATTTTTACGCAAAAACTGTTTTCGAGAAAATCGATTTTGGTTTTTGGTGCAACTCAAAAACAAATGACCGTAGATATTTGAAAATTTCACTATATGTTTATATTAGCATTTTATACACACGATAAAATTTTGAAAATAATTTGACTCTTTTTGAGCTGTTTACGGACATTGCCAATTTTCAATTTTTTTAGTTTTTTTTTCTGTAAATATCAATAAAATTTAATTTGTTGGGTAAAAAAGCGTGAAAATGTAATATAAGGCTCCTGATATATTGTTCTAATAGCAGTTGAAAAATATTAAAAATACATAGGCACAATTTTTTTTTATAAGCATTTAAAGTTCAAATTTTGACGAAATGTATAAAATTTATAATTTAATAATTATTTTATAGTTAAAAATTTATAAAATGTTCAACTTTTATAGCTAAGGATTGAAAATTGAAAACAAGGTTCCACGTAAATAGTTTATATATAAATGTATCTTGTATCGAGTATTTAAATACTTTGTTGACTTGTATCTAGTATCTTTTTATGATAAAGATACTAGATACCTACATTCAAAAAATATATTTCATATTACATTTATATAACAATTTTCCTAATTGCCCAATAAGTAATAATATGTTAGATAATAATTTATGAGATTAAGGTAACTTTGGTGTCTGGCGATAATGTTATATCAGCAATGCGGTTAAGAAAATAAGTAAAAATAAGAATTCAATAAATAGTTGTTGTACTGTATAACATATGATAAACAATTTAGATATATTCAGATTTACAAAAATAACAAGCATCTTGTTGCTAAGTGTTTGGTAAAGTGTTTGGAAAATCTATAATTCGTGTCTCATTATCAGTATTCATTTGCTACGAAAATCACGAATAATTGCTAATATCTACGGTATAAAAGTTAAAGTCGAATTTTCGAGTAATATATTTATTCTACGTACCTACCTATATCATATCATTATGTCAAATATTGCCGTTCAAGACAAGAAGTCTTCGGATATCAAGTTGCTATCCAAGACTAAAACGATGCATATGGTTTTTAACGAGCTTCGGTCGTATATACCAAAACCACTCGAGAGTTGTGTTTTGCGTAGATTGCCGCTGCTCAATAGATATTTATCGCTACCGAATATGGCTTTGCGTGCAAATTGCGCGACCGAAGCACCTACAAAGGTCGGTTGGGTATCCATGCCCAACTTGATGATACCGGCTGTCGACGATCACCGGTCGAATATGCTGAAACTGTCGGACAGCAGCGATGTCCTTGGTCTCCCGGTGAACGAGAGATCTGTGTCTTTACCTAACGTGGCCGGGTGTGATAATTCTTCAGGCGATGCTCACGAAATTGAATTGTTGTTCGGTACGTCCGCGGAATTGCCCGTTTCGATGGATTCACCATCACGTGCCGAATCGTTTGTTCTGTGTGAAAATTCCTCAGGCGATGCTCACGAAGAATTGTTGTTCGGTACGTCCGCGGAATTGCCCATTTCGATGGATTCGCCATCACGTGCCGAATCGTTTGTTCTGTGTGAAAATTCCTCAGGCGATGCTCACGAAGAATTGTTGTTCGGTACGTCCGCGGAATTGCCCGTTTCGATGGATTCACCATCACGTGCCGAATCGTTTGTTCTGGCGTTGATGCCACCTGATACCGCAGAAGATTATGACTGCTCGATCAAAACGCCATTATCCGTCTCGTCGCCGTTGCCACTGGTAGAAGCCAGAGTAACGGGTACGGTAACCAGCAGTGGCAGCGATGACGCGGAGACGGACCTGGTGGTAACAACGGTCACGCCTAGACGTCCGCGCCGTTCACTTTGGAACCGGACGAAGCGGTTCGTCAGATTTATGTTCTGTTGTGGTAAGATCGACCGCGCAGACGGATAATATGGTTTTATTATGAAAGTATTTGGGCACCAGACGTATGTAAAATGTACATTGTATCTGTAAATTTACTTGAATAAAATATTGTGTCATGTTATATAATATTTGGTTTTTATTTGATAATATTATTAGTATGTCAACACGCTTGTGTAAAGTTAATTAATGCGGCTAGTGGAAATTCTTGGTATTTTGTTCAGGTATACTTACGGTTTTTTTTTCAACCAGTGTAAAATCTCTCTAGCAACTTTGTATTAAATTATCAAGCTTTTTGACAAAATAACAAAAAGCGTAATCAACAGGGTACCGACGTCGAAAAAACCAAAAACCGCGGACTAAGATATACAGGACTGGACACGAGATAAATATTGTGCGTACGAAAGGTTATACAACAGGCGGAGTTCGGGGGGATAATCCTTTTAGCATTATTAGCGCCGTCTTAGTGGATACTTATGGAACACATCATACAAATTTCTATTTCCATAAGTATCCACTAAGACAGCGCTAGTAATGCTAAAAGGCAAATACCCCCCGAACTCCGCCTGTTGTAAAACATTTCGTGGTCAACCCACCACACCCTCCAACCTTGTCGTGGCCAGTCCTGTATATCTTAGTCCGCGCCAAAAACACTGCGATATCATGGAATGAATGATAAGTGTAATATTGATCACCGTGGTTTTGCATTTCTCCAAATTTATATTTTTCTGTATAGTTTGTTCTGTTTTAAAATATGGTTTGTCATTTAGATTCCTCGATAATCTTGCTCAGTGACGTTCATTCAGGTTGTATTGTTATTGATATTATTTAGGGACATATCAAACACAGGTCGAGAAACGATGACCTATGTAATGATTTTTTACAATTTTTAATATAAAAATATGTTTTATGCTATTTTTTTATTTAGTTTGTTTATATATTACCTACATTACGCTTGTTCATTTCTTAATGTATAGGTTAGGACTGGCGGTATCTGTTTAAAGTGAAATGTAAATTGGGGCTTTAATCCGACCTGCAAAAAGTTCTTATATGTATATTATAATCATACCCACTCACACACACACACACACTTATTATTACACAGAAATACAGAATACATTACTACGAACATGAAAAGTTAAAAATAGACATCCGATATTGGGTATTTTTATTTTTGGTTAAGTCTTTGGTTCTTAAAATATTGTTTTGTTTATCGCCTGATATCTATTATAGTACTATGTCCTATCTGAGAATTAAAAATTACAAATAATATTATAGCCTATAAAATATTTTTTTTTTGTCACTGAACATTCCACTACTCATTAGGCATACGGCCATACGGGGCCATACGGCCGTATACACCCGTACCAACGTACATTTAGAGAGTATACGCTATAAAAAAAACTAGAAAAGTGGGTATACGCCGTATACCCCCGTATACGCCCCAATACACCACTGCTTGTACATTGAAGGTATTAAAGCCTAAAGGTACCTAAGTTTACAGCAGAATGGTTTCAACGTTTCCACTTTTTAAATAGATTTTAGTTAGTGAAATGTATTTTAATATTAAATTGTAGAAAACGCATTAAACCGTAAATTGATAAGTAGATCGCATATAAGACTATAACCTTTTAATTGTTATTGGTTATTGATTAATATCGTTATTTATATTTTTTTCAATTAAAATTATTTTTTCTCTACTATTAAGTTAGGTAATACAAGAAATTAATTATTACAAAATGTAGGCCATTGTTAAAGACTATAATATTATAATAGTGTTTAAATAATATTTTAAAACTATTGTATATTATTATAATATCAAGGATTCTATTTATAAAAGCATCTTATTATTAATAATCATCTTAACGTCGACGTTAGCTATGGTTAACAAAACAATGTTTTTGTTTAACCATGCACGAGGACTTAACACAATATATTATATTGTGTTAGGCGAGAGAGTAAAACATTCTAATTGATCTAGACCAGCGTTTCTCAAATTGTGGTACCTGGAAAGCTCATAGATGGTACGCAAAGAAAGTCTCCCTTTATAAAAAAAAAAAATGAAATGGATAATTTCTACGTCACATTAAATATTATCTTGATATTAATAATAATATAAATAATACATTTTTTTTTTTGGTATTAAATTCTGATATTGTTATAATTTTATAGTTCCTAATCAAATTAAATTCCATACATGTAAAAATATAAAATAACGTATACATTTTTGACAAGCATAACAAAAAAGTTATTAGTTTGTCAAGTGGAACATGAACATTTTCAAACTGTGTGGGTGGTACGCGGATATAAAAAGTTTGAGAATCGCTGATCTAGACAATGGTGTGCGAATAGGGTGCAAAATGATTATTTGACACCTTGCTAGGATCGAGGAATGCAAAATAACCCGTACAGGGTTGTTATTTGTTATACATGGAAAGAAAGCACCTATATAAATTCTAATTTTGCTTGTGTAAAGTATTCGGAAACTACCAGTGTTCCCTCTGCACACTTGAATGACGTTCGTATGTACATTATATAATAATATACATATTAGATATATGAGGATACCGCTAAAGTATATTCGCAGACTTTCTATAAAATATAATATGGTCACCGCCACTCTGCCGAGGTGTACATTTTCTCTAGACTCGACCTCTAATGGTATAAAATATAATAGTTAGTGACTAGTGTGCGCGATATTCGTCTGAAATAATATTTTGTCTAATAATATTCATGTAATTTTGAAGTTGGTAAATAAAGATAGGACTTACCGAGCAACACCGTTATTCCATTATCTACCCATAAAAAGTACCATTGTAAACTCCATACTATACGACGTGTATGAATAATTCAAACGAATATATTGTGTATATAGGTAATATTATATATCTCTCTCTAAGTTCACCTGTACTTTTCACTTTACCTTTCTCTGAACTATTTATTTTCGTTTTATTGTGCATACAACGTACACTATTACAATATAGGCTACTACAGGTGCAGCGAGTGTCTAAATCGATATCAGATTTATAACTATTTTTAACGTGTTTGATTTTAACAGGACCACTGTAAAGTAAAAATAATATGTCCGTTTTGAACGATTGTGTGATTGTCCTGTAACACCAACATTTGTTGTAGATTCGGTATTTACTTACAATATTGGGAGATGACCATAAATATTTATCTACTCATTTTTAGGTATAAAAAGTACCTACGTCCTAAATGTACGTGATCAAGACATCAAGTCGTCTTGTGAAATAAATAGAGAATCAAATTTAAAACCATGAATACAACACTACCTACTATACCTCATATATATTGCAGAATATTGCTGTCACTTATTATTTTTTGAACTGACGGTTTGATTGAAGTAGGACGTACACGTCAGTATACAATATTGATATAAATTGAATTATGGTTTTTTTTTATTATCTTAAGGAGACTATTGCACTGCTTACAAATTAATTTGAGTACGTTAATAAACGATTACGGATTAAAAGCTTATAACGATTAATGTCGGTTTTTCAAATAAAAACATTGACACACCAGATTATACGTATAATTGTACGAGAATTACATTATTGTTTATAGCTACCCTGAATCATCTACGCATCTTGTAAATTAATCGAATTTATTTTCTTATTTTTCGTCATCGGCTCAACGTTACGAACGTCGCCATCATTATATCACTACATTTTTCTCCATCGTGTATATATAATAATATAGATATACCAATTATTGCTTCAATTCATGAATTATTATTGTTGTCCAGTTCCTTCATACACCCTGACCGTCTACACAGTGGCTCAACTAGGGGGGGGGGGGGCTTAGCTCCATGCTTAAGATTAAGCCTCCCCAAAAAATATTCCTTTTTGATTTTGATACAAGCCGTATATGGGTTATTGTAAATTAATAGTTTTGTTATGTGGGCTGTAGCCCCCTCAGAATTTTAACCCTAGTTGCGCCTATGGTCTACAGGGCGTTTATCGATTGCGCCGAAATTACCTTTTTACTTGTAAAAAATCTATCAACTCCGCCGAAATTTTTTACATAGTGATTCCGCGGCTATCGACTCAGCCGAACATTTTTGCATATTGATTCCGCCGGGCGACGACTATCAATAATACTAATACACACCATAATATGGCAAACGTTTTTTACGATTATTTAAATAATAAAATCGATAGATTCACTTATATAAAACTGGCTATTCAAACCATTATTTTAAAAATTGACCACATTATATATTTTTATTACCTACTTTTTACCATACCCTACGCCGTAAGGCCTACGGCTTGTACAATACCTATATATTTTAATTATTTTGAATATTATATTATACAACTCTATTTAAAAATACGACGATCTTACTTCATTTTGTAAAAATAATAATCACTAGATATTTGAGTTATTTTATTTTATTATTTTAATAAATATTATCCGTTATGGACGACAATGTTTGAATTGTTTTTTGAAATGTTTTTATTTAAATAAAACTTATTTTATACTATTATGGCAAACTAAGTGTACCCTAACCTATACTGTTAATTAAAAAAAAAAAATTCTGTATAATATTATGATACTTCGGCTATTGTTTAATAAGCAGTCGGCGAAATCTACATAAATAAATTAACGGTGGAATCGATAGTCGGCGGAATCAAAAAAAATCCGACGGAATTGGTATTAAAATGTTTGTTTGTTTATTTGCGTTTCTTTTGTAATAAACAAAACGTTACGGAAATCGACCTCATGAAAATTGGCCTGAAAAAAAAAAGTTGTACCCGGCCCAAAAATCATAGATATATGTTAACTATATGATTATATATATTAAAATATAATAATGAATATTCATTGTTCATCATTTTATTGTATTGTTTTAAGTTGTTCAAAATTTTTCTAATTTTATGTACCTAACACAAGGCATTCGTAAAAAAACTATCACTCAGGTTGTGTAGAGCAGACGCTATATATTATAGCCATATATGTATCTGCGGCGTGTTGACTGTATATGTCCCGTAAAGTGTAACATAATAAGTAACAACTTTAATCTTCATATTAATGAAGTAGTTTTGTTCTATAGCGGTAAAGTGGACTTATAATTGAATTATAGTGAGTACCGCCGTGTCTAACGTCGGTGTTTTATGTTTTAATTACAAGACGCGTGGGACTTCGCTTTGAACCCGAACGGCACTGGTCTCTGATCAAATAAACAAAAATTGTAAAAATGCATAAATTGGGCTTCTGCATTCATTTGTACACAGCAATTTTATTAGTAACAAATTAGAGGGCACGTACCAGTTGCCCCCCAAAGTACCTTTTTTTATACCAATTCCAGCCAACCTATAGCAAAATATACCAGTTGCCCCCAACCGAATTTAACAGTTGCCTTCATGTGTTTATGTACACGACTGCAATATATAGTCCGTAATATAGGGGAAGTAAATATACAAATGATAATTAGAATATAAAATTATTTATAAAAATAAAGTAAAATAGTATAACATGATGAAATCAAATTTTGAAATTTGCAATTATATATGATATTCTATTTTGTAATAAATAATAAATAATAAATATAATATTACATTATACAAATAATATGGATAAAATGAAAATTGTATTAATAACAATAGCCTATTTGGTAGTTGTTGTTAGTTATATTAGGCTTTATCGGAATACGCTTGTTATTATCATTTATTATATCTTTACTAGTATTTTTATGGTTTTTAGAAATAATTTTAATATGATACGATGTATACCTGTAATCTTTGATAGGTACATTTTGGTAGACGAAAAGCACTGACGTTGTTAACACGATGGAAAATCTGATGTCAATTTAGCCTTTCTCAGGAAAATTTATTGAATTTGTTGACTATTTAATTGGCACATATATATTTCCTCAAGTTCGACTTTTCCACCTTCACTGTGGGCTATGAATTCAATTGATTCAGAAAGGACTGCCAATGCATGTGAATCATTTCATTCGTCATTTTCGAGGAACTTTAGTAGTGCACATTCGAATATTTTTACTTTCGTAAATATTATAAAAGAAGCACAAACAATTACACACATTACTATAAGCAGTATAAACGAAATTAAAAATATTACTAATCGCACATACAAAAAAAAAGCTAAAAATGCTAAAATCGAAGAATTTATAAATAAATATAAAACCAAGAATATCATTAGGTAGATTATATATTGTAAAATCTGTTATTAATTGTTATAACAAAACATAATATTATATCTAATTATTTTACTATTTTTTTTGTTGACAAATAATCACATTGAATATGCCACTTATCATTATAATTATAATATTTATTATTTTACTGACTATTGTATTCATATTATTTTGTTACAAAATACATTATTAGGTATATAATATAATTCCAAGCATATGAATTTTAGATTCTGAGCGATGCGATGAATGTATTGATTTTACAATGATGTGTGTTTTTTTTTTTGTGTCTGTCATCACATTTTAGGACAGTAAAAGTGCTTGGATTTTCTTCAATAGTAACTTTTCTGATAGGAAAGTGAATCTAGTTGGTACTTAGGGGGGTCAAAAGTAAAAAAACTTCCCAGTAGTTTTCAAAAGCGACGTGAAAAACAAAAGAAAAATTAAGGAAAAACGGGAATTTTTACGCAAAATCTGTTTTCGAGATAATCGATTTTGGTTTTTGGTATAACTCTAAAACAAATGAACGTAGGTACATGAAATTTTGACTGAATGTTTATATTAGCATTTTCTATACACCATAACATTTTACAAATATTTTGATTTATTTTGAGCTGTTTATGGACATTTTCAGTTTCCATTTCTTTTAGTTTTATTTTCTATAAATATCAATAAAATTTTATTTGTTGGGTAAAAAACCTTGAAAATTTAATAGAAGGCTCTTAGGTTATTGTTTCAAAGGTAGATGAAAAAAATTAAAAATCCTTATTTATAGTTTTTATTTATAAGCATTTAAAGTTCAATTCTTGACGAAATACGGAAAAATCACGAAAATTAGCAAATTATTTTGAGTTGAGAATTCATAAAAATTTTTCTTTTTAAATCTAAGATTTGAAAATGTAATACAAGATTATCCATAAGTTAGTCTACCTTTATCAAAAAAAAAATGTCTACAATAAAGTCGAATTAATTCTTTATGAGCGTTTGAAATTCATATTTTTACAACATTTGATATTCACTCGATTTCTCATGTAACGATTTTCTTATTTTATTGTAATTAAAAAACAAATGACTGTAGATACTTGAAAATTCACTGAATGTTTATATTAGCATTTTCTATACACGATAAAATTTTGAAAACAAGGCTCCACTTAATAGGTTATAAATAAATTACTTTATTCACAATAATATTATCAAATATACTTGATAATATCATATGCTGACCGACCGTTTTCGCTCAGAATCGTTTTTCTTATACAATGATATTATATCATTGAATTCAAATTTAACACCATCCACTACAGTGACCCACTTGTAACTTACTGTACAGCAGAGCGACATCCACTTACCCACCTTTTTTTAAATTGATAACATTTATTTATGGTTTTTATCGTTATTTAAGTAAGGGTTCAATAATGAAAAAAATATCTATGTCAGAATATCATTTTTTAGACATTTTTCAGTAGTGAATTACCTAGTAAATTATATATATTGCATTTAATATACCGTGAGTGCATCTTTATTGTACTGTTTTGTTAAAGACTTCAGGATTTTACTGAGCCTGCCTCTGGCATGTATGTCACTTACAAGTTATATTCCCTGTATTATGTGTGTATATGTGTACCTTTACTTTATTCAGACCAGAGGCGGCTCGTCAGGGGAGGCAAGTGAGGCTGAGCCTCACCTAACTATTGTACAGAAAAAGGAGGTATATATACTATATTTATAGTTATTTCCAATCGATTTTAAGAATATTATATTCAATAATATAATGTACATTTTAAAATACAAAATAAATTTATTTTGTCGTATATAATATAATTATCATAGTACACAATGAGTACGTACTACATATTTTGTAACTGTTATCAAAAATCACGACGAAGACGTTCGTTGAACGATATAACGATCTCGATGACAGCCGAAGAGTTCCGAGAGGCCAGTAATATTTAGCCTCAGACGAGACGCGACGGCCGGAAGATGATAAAATATATAATGGTAGAGGGGGAAATCGGAATTTTATTATGAAATGAGGCTGAACGATTCGGGCCTCAGAGTTTGTTAACATTATCCATTAGTCTTTTGTCGAAACGACGTAACTTCCACTAATAGAAATAGGAACTGGGAGGTTGTCATATGGATATAATGTCGTGTAGTGTAAGTGTATAGGTACCTACCCACAATACTTTTATCACAAACTAAAGATATTGGTTCATATCAAATATCAATCAAATAATAATTAACACAATTAATAATTGTAGTTTGTAGCGTTTGTAGTGTTTGTACCTACTATAGTTATAGTAAATAATTGACAAATTTGCATTACTCAAAGACAGAAGAATAGATTTAATTTACAAAACATAATATAAAAAAAGATTTATTTTTATAATATTTTTGTTTTTGTTTTAGTATGTGAGATTTATGAAATAAGTATTTTATTTTTTTTATGTATATGACATGAAATAAATATTATATGGTTTATTATTAATATATTTTTAAAGGTTAGAATTAATTAATATTAATTGAGTTATATTAAAAGTGAACTTGAAACTCATTGTTATATTTTAACAGCATTTTTTCTCCCATACATTTTGAAAATATCTGCCTCACCCCTCAAACGGTTCACGAGCCGCCACTGATTCAGACTTTGAATGAACTCGTTCACAGTTTAATATTTATAATAGAAAATTAATGACGTTAATATTTTTGGATTCTTAACTTAATTTTGCTTCAAAGTGTACATATTCCAGTGTATGCATGAATAGGTATTGGATTAGAAAAAAATAATGGCCATAAAATGTTTATGTTATAACTTATAATATTATTGTAATACCTACCATTTATTACCAAATAAGGTCATATTGTGTACATTATATTATATTCAAATTTAATTAGTTTGGTGGATTGATTTTAATGTTATATGAGTCTGATTTTAAACGAAAAAATTTTGGTTTCATGAATACCAAATTTTTTTTTCTCACCGAAATTCACAATGACGTCCATTGTGGCTTCCTCGGTAGGAGATTCAAATCTCTGACTGTCTTTATATAATAAAATATTAAATCAAAATGTAAACATCATATTATATTGCGCAGAAAAAACTCGGGCCTACTTATATACGATTAGTTCGATCAGTGCTTAATATATATACAGGTACGCACTACGCAAGGGGCGCGCGGGTGTTTCCGGGGTTACCGTTAAAACATTGAGAATAATCTCATGTCAGATGATGACCCACATAGCATACTTCAAAAGCGAGACTTTTAAGTGCATAGCTTTTTAGATAGGTATACTTACCTAATTGCAGATATGTTCTTAGGTTGTTATTTTAATAAAAAATGGATTAAAAAAAAAAAATTAATAAAAAATAATTTACGTAAAAAAAAATGGTTCTTTTCATCAGAAAATCTCGATAATCGTGTGGTATGGAAACGGGAGTATGGAGAGACGACATTATTATTATCTTAGTGTTTTTGTTTGTCGGTGTATTATTATGTATTGGGTAAAATTAAAAGAGATAGCTGCTATCTACCTATGTATAAATCTCACATTCAGAAAAATAGGTTTTCGATCGATACCATTCACTAACCCTAAAATACGAGATCATTCTCACGGAACATATCCGGGAATAACCTTTATAGTTTTGTTATTAACTCTTGAATTACGGAATGCGCGTAATACCGTAGTCATTAATTTATTATTAAAGGCGGATGACATTGGGCGTTCGAAACTACATGTGATAATAATACAATAATTATATTATTATCTAGTGCAAATCCAAAAACCACTTGTAACTTTAGTAAAAACATGATGTGATCGCATACACAACGTAACGTTTGACAAATGGAGTCCAAAAGTTTTTAAGTGGTTTGAAGAAGTTTTAATTAGTAACAACTGTATACGAGACTGATGCATATATATGCGTGCAACACACCTCGTGCGATTGAAATTTCCTTTAAAAATATATCACGATCCTTCTCAGCTACCAGTTGAGTCATACTGTAAACGCCGATACGTGTATTTCGTGAACATCAGGCCGAAATATTTATATTCGGTTCAATAATGATGTATGACTTTTATTTTACACCGTCGCATCAACAAAATGACATTATTAAATATCAATGATGGTTATCACTACTTATCAGTTTTATAATCTATAAATTACAATAATTTCATGGCATGAATAAAATATTATTATTATTTCTTTCATGATTATCCCCAACAGTTTCTATCTCACTCACACAATTTACATTTCAGATTCGGAAAGATGGGGGTGAGGAAAGCGCAGTCCATTTATTATTATGTCTATGTATATGGCGAGCTGAGGGAACCATAATTCAAAAAGTACTGATTAATAACCCAACTGGCAAGCGTCCCAGGGGAAGACTTCGTCAACGATGGTGGGATAGAGTCAATGCAGATATAAGAAGGGTTGACGAAGCAGCAAGTTTTGTGACTGCCATTAATCGTGACAGGTGGAGAGGTTTAGTAGAAGCTGCAAAAGGACTTTATGGCCTATAAAGCAACAACAACAAAAAAAAAAAAATAATAATAATAGTAAGTAGTAACTATATTTTGTCCCTATAATCAAAGTCAAATGGAGTGGAACTGATCATCAAATAATAATATGGAAATATTATGGTGTTTGAATGCTGTGTTCCAATAATTGCTGTTTGTATTAAATATATTATGATAACTACAAATAGGAATAAAATAATTATTTGGGTAAGTTGTGTTGGCCAAGGCTTAGGGTTATTCCATACCGTGAATTTCTATTTTTGTCTAACAAACGCGTGACATAGGATTTTAGACAGATTCTTTGCCAAACATACCAATTGATCTAATGAAGCGATTCCAATTTGAATTTGTCATCAAGTCTTCTTGCAATCGATTTTCCCACAATTTTGATTTTTAATTTTAGCTTTTCCGAAAATGGAAATACAAAAATGTTTAAATACTTTTTTATACCTGTGAAACTAATGTCTAACAAAGTTTGAAAGTTGTCAAAGAATGTCCAACAAATCAAGCTGTATATTTTTCATAAGGGTGAACTTTCGCTAACGTCAAGTTGTGCTGTTGGCAGCACAACTTTAGAAAAGTTCTACCGGCTAAAATCATGTCCAACAATTTTTTAGAGTGCTCCGTATGCTCCGGTGAACTAACTATCTGAAACAGCTGTTCCCAGTACTACTAGCACACCCTGTGGACAAATTTATAGATTCAATAATACTATATATACTATAGGTATCCGTGGTAAGTGGTTTATGTTGTTATGATATTATATATATAAAACAGTAAGCTGATTGACAGCTATCAACGCATAGCTCAAACCATTGGACGGATCTGGCTGAAATTTGGTATACAGATAGCTATTATGATGTAGACGTGTGCTAAGAAACGATTTTTGGAAATTCAATCCTTAAAGAGGAAAAAAGGGGTTGTAAGAATAAAAAAGTGGCGCCATCTATCAAGCAATATCTTAACTAAATATACAATATTGGTTTTAAAATACAAAACGTACGAACTTGGAATACTTAGTGTGGAATACTATGGTTCCCCTATTGATATAGATATGCAATAAGAAAAGATTTTCTGATATTCGCTTTTTAAAGAGGTGGCAAAACAGAAATCTTAAGATTCACGGTGGAAATCGAAAATTTTTTTTTGTTTATTAATGGTTCTCTTTTGTTGCAGGTTATATATGCGAATTATTTTACAAAGCTAGGTACAATTACGCCGGTTTGTCCGTAAAAATAAAATAAAATAACTCTTCATAATATACTGAAATATGAATAAAATAAATCCGGGATGATCAACTATGACTTCAATACTATTTTAGGTACAGTTTATACACATTTTTTTTACACTACAAAACATTAGTTTAGTTTTAGGCTAAATTTTGTCACCCACCTCGCAGTGTCCGCAATCTACCGTAGGTGAATTGCCGACTTGATCATATACTGTTCGCATAATATGATTTTGCTTCTATAATCCATACTTATACACAGCGAATTACACCAAAAAGGAGATAATTAATCAGTAATCACAATTATTTTCCCGGGCAACGCCGGGTTATTCAGCTAGTTATATATATTATAGCTCTAAGTGAAACTCAGAAAAGGTTGGACTCGCTTAGAGTACCGATTTTAGAGACAATGCCGTTGGCATTATAAAAGTCTCAAATGCTGTAATACAATTAAAGTTTAGGACTTGTGATAAGGATTAGTGATATGGATTAGAGATAAGGCTTGGCGCTTTGACGGGAATGTTTAAAAGTTTGAGCGTCCAGCGATCGGTCACGAACGTTGTAAATTGATAGGCTGGATATGATCTCCAGGATCACCTCCAGTTTGTTCGCTGCTTTTGGTTGTTAATATTGTTAAAAAGTGTAGAGTCGATAGGTTTATTAATTGATTGTCTAGCTATCAGTCATATAATCACATAGGTAGGCGATCTGACTGCGTCGGATCACAGACTACATGCGAAGCGTATATCACCAGGTATGTAATCTACCTGCGGTGGATTGCGGACCCCGTTAGTAGCGTAGATAGGTGAATAATCGAAAAAATAGTTGGATCCTTTGACCCCCGTGTTAGTTGTAAGTGAGTACCGATTTTGGAGACACATTCGAATTATAAATGTCGCACTTATATAGAAGGTGATTTTGTGATAAGAATTTCTGATATGGTCTGGCTCGTTTCGAAGGCGGGAAAATCGAGTTTCAGTGTCTAGAAATCTCCCATGGCCCATGAAAACCGGCAATTCAATGATGATATTATCCCCCATGTCCAGTGCTTTTTTGTATGTGTAAGAAAATATTAATTCGAAAACCTGCATATTAGAGTGTCCAGCAAGTCAGTCATTACCCGTCTAAGACAAAACAAAAATAAGCAATCCACCTGCGGCGGATACAGTGGTATGTGCCGTCGCATGCCCGGTGCTTTTTCTTATGTAAAAACTGTTAAGTCAAAAACCGTGTTGGAGTGTCTAGCAAGTCAGTCATCTCAAGTCAAAATCGATTAGCTTCCAATTAGCCACCTAGTTAGGCAATTCGACTTCATCGGACCGCGGAAAATGTGTGACAGCATATCAGGTAGGCAATCCAACGTTGAGCGCCTATAAGTTAAAACCCTATCACCCAACTTACAAATATAATTACAATATATATAATTTATTGTATGATATATAACAATGAACATTTTGAGAAATGTGCAATTATAATTCCAAAAAAAAAAAAAATATAGATACGTAATATTATATTAATCAGTACAATACATATAAACATGTACCTGAAGTGGTATAAATAAATAAATAAAAAAAAAAACCTCCATGTTTAAGTGTTAAGCAAGTCAGTCATCACCGTCTTAGACTAAACCAAAATGAGCAATCCGTCTACGGCGGATAGAATGGTAGGAATGTGCCATCGCATGTCCAGTACTTTTTCTTATGTAAAATTGTTAAGTCGAAAACCGTGTTGGAGTGTCTAGAAAGTCAGTCATCTCAAGTCAAAATCTATTAACTTCAAGTTAGCCACCTAGGTAGGCTATCCGACTTCGTCGGATAGTGAACAATGTGCTGCATCAAATCAGTCTAGTATGTCTAGCTGCTATAAGTGAAGAGAAAAAAATAGTATTTTCCAAAAATCCAATCACACAACATTCGAAATAATTTACGAAAAATAAAACAAATATGTATTTATTGTATGATATAACAACAATGACAATTTAAAGAAAATAATATGTGTTAAATTCCTAATAATTTAAATAACATATAGGTACTTCTTCTTTCTTCTTCTTCTTCTTTGGTTTCGGCCATTTAAGACCATACCTCTAGATAAACATACTGCCACCTATCTCTATCCTCTGCTATTTCCTGCCAATGACTCTCTGGCTACACTGTTTCAGCGTCTCTCTTAACGCAGTCCTCCCATCTTAACCGCGGTCTTCCAAGAGGTCTCCTCCCTACTGGGTTTTCCTCTATTACCCTTCTAATTAATGAGTCATGCTTCCTCCAGGTATGTCCTGCCTAGACTAACCTTCTTTTTTTTTTATCTCTTTCAGTATATCCGGTCGCCGAAAAAGGGATTGCAGTTAAATATTGTGTAATTTCCTCCATTCATTTGTGAGAACATCATAGTAGGCCCCATAAATTTTTCTGAGTACTTTTCTTTCAAACACTGCCATCCTTCGTTCTTCAGTCTTTCTCAGAGGCCATGTTTCTGCCCCGTACAGGACAATTGGTCTAACCAGAGTTAAGTACATTCTAACTTTTAAATTCTTAGATATTGCTCTTGATCTAACAATTTTATTGAGTCCAAAGAAACATTTATTAGCTGATTGTAATCTCATTGAAACTTCAGTTTTTATGTCGTTATCTTGAGTTATAATTGACCCTAAGTATTTGAATTGGTCTACTCTTTTAAATTTGTATTCTTCCACTTCAACGAATTCTTCTTATATCTGGTTCCCATTTCTCCGACTGACCACCATGTACTCTGTTTTTTCTTCATTAATCTTAAGTCCTACTTTCTCCGTAGTCTTTATACGTGATTTTCCCATTTTTATTATCATCTCTCTACTCCTTCCCAATAGTGAAATATCATCCGCATACGCCAGAATATTAATTGTCGAACGACCTAACTCAACCCCTTCACATAAATTGATTTCTCTTACTATCTTCTCCAATACTAAGTTAAATAGTATGGGAGAAAGCGCATCCCCTTGTATTAAGCCTGTCACCACTTCCACTGGTTGTGACAGCATATTTGCTAGCTTTACTTTAATCTTTGTTCCATTTATACTTGCCTTTACCAGATTAACTAGCTTTTTTGGAAACCTAAATTCCCTAAGAATATTGATTAAGCTTGCTCTATGGATAGAGTCATAGGCTTTCTTGAAGTCCACAAATAATATATACACGTCTTTATTGAACTCCCACATTTTTTGAAGGGTCTGCCTAATTACAAATATTTGGTCGGTTGTAGATCTGTTTGGTCTGAAACCTCCTTGGTAATCCCCTATTATTTCTTCCGCAATCGGCTTTATTCTGTCTAATAAGCAATATGCAAGAATTTTATAGGTTACGTTTAGTAATGCAATTCCCCTATAATTGTTGCATATCTGGGGGTCGTTCTTTTTGTGTATAGGGCACACTAGCGCCGTATTCCACTCCTCCGGGAGTCTTTCCTCCAGCCAAACCGTTTCAATAATACTATGTATTCTTGATATTGTTTCCTCATCTAATTTTTTTAATATTTCTCCCTGAATCCCATCTTCTCCGGGAGATTTTTGGTTTTTTAACCTTAATATTTGTTGTTTTATTTCATTGCTAGTAGGGGGTAGGCATTCGCAATCGTTGGTTTCTTCTATTGTCCATACAAAAGTTCTGGATTTTCGCAGTTGAGCAGCTGGCCAAAATATTGCCTCCATTTTTCCAACATCTCTTCTTGTCCTGTAGTCAGTGAGCCATCTTCGTTTTTCAAGAATTTATTATGTTTTCTGAATCCTCCTCTTATACTGTTTATTTTTTGGTACAACTGTCTCGCTCTATTCATTCTAGAATCTACTTCTGCTTCTTCCAATAAATTCTGAGTATATTTTCGTTTTTCATTTCTGAATACTCTACTTGCACTTTTCTGGCATTCTTTATACACAATTTCTTTTTCTCTATTATGTTGGTCATTAAGCCATTGATTTCTAGCTTCTTTTCTCCGATTTAGAGCATCTTCATACACATCGTTGAACCACGGTTTTCTTACAGATTTTACTTTCCCGATTTCTAACTTTGCTACTACCTTTATAGTATCTTTAATTTTCTTCCATTTTGCATCAATTGAGTCATTTATACCTAACATATAGGTACATAATATATAATACACAGTCATATAATGTAATATTAACATGTATCTATATATATAAAAATGGAGACAAAAATGTACAATATTGCATCAGTTGAAAACGGCTGGGCCGATTAATTTGATTTTTTTTTTAAATGATAGAGCATAAATTATGGACCTAACTCCTATGTCCAGAATATTTAGAGACAAAAACTGAGTTACGCCAGTGGCGCCCTCTAGCAGATAAAAATAAAAATATTAATATAATATACAAATATCGATAATAGCAGGGCTTGAAATCGGTTTTAAATATCGATAAAAATCGAAAAAAAAAACAAAAAAAAAATATATTTTTATGTTCTGGTGGATACACATTTTTGATTATAGATACTTATAACTTTAGAGTAAACAAATATAATAGTTAGCACATTATTCATTTTATTTTGGAACATTATCGTTTTATGCAATTTATTAATTTTTTCAATCAAAAACGCCTCTATTGTTTTTTGGAGAGAATTTTTATGCTTGAATCATGCTTTCTATGAGAAGAACAAACATTGGACGGCGTACGCGTAATGCAAGAAACTGTGATAATTTCCGTTATAATCAAACGCAGGTTAGGTTCACCATCAAGCAGGCGCTTTGTTACCACAACCAAACGAAGATCATAAGTTCCTTCAGATATATTTCGTTGGTAATTCGGAAAATGAACTAGAACAGCGGTGTGCAATTTTTCCTGCGAATAAACGTGAAATAATCGGACAATTGCAAATTCTTCTGCATGACCATAATGAATTGGTCAGATTGTTCAAAACCGCAATGGACACAATGCATTCTGACGACCACAAAATCATTATCAGAGCAGACAAAAGACCATCTGGAAGCCATGAAAGACAATTCAATGCTCCCACTATCAATGAAGTCGCAGTGGTGATTGTTGGCGAAAATGTGGCATCACGCGATATTGTTCTTAAGCGTCGCGATGGTGGACAATTGCAGCGCGTGTACGAGACTCATCGGTCATATGATGCACTTCAATACCCGTTGATGTTCTGTCGAGGAGAGGATGGCTATCACTTAAATATAAAGATGGTCAACCCAATGACAGGTTTGTTTACAGGTCATCATTTCTTTATCATACTATAACTAGGTTTGAATTCATATTTCAGGAGATCAAACGAATAAAAATGTCAGCTCAATGAATTTTTATGCATATCGATTGATGATTCGACAAGATGTTGACAATCATCTATTGAGATATCTCCGGTTGTTTCAACAGTACTGCGTCGACATGTACGTCAAGGTCGAAACGGAGCGTCTCAATTTTATTTGCTTCAATCAGTCAACGTTACGATCAGACGAGTACATCCACTTGCGTGTGCCATCGCTACCGAAGGAGATGCGGTCAACATTGGTCGTTTGACTACTCTCCCAGCTACTCATATTGGAAGCCCGCGCCACATGCATGAATATACTCAAGATGCGATGACGTACGTGCGAAATTACGCATGCCCTGATTTGTTCATCACGTTTACTTGCAATCCGAAATGGCCCGAAATTACAAATCAGTTGCTGACAGGACAAACACCAAGTGATCGACATGACATCACTGCACGAGTATTCAAATAAAATATCGTAGTACTCATGAATCCGTTGTTGGATGTACTCGGTTGAATGGCAGAAGCGTGGTTTACCACATGCGCACATTCTGCTTTGGATGTTTGACAAGGTCCGACCATATCATATTGATTCGATCATTTCTGCCGAAATACCAGATCCAGAAACTGAGCTGCATTCTGTTGTGGCAACGAACATGATACATGGCCCTTGCGGAGCTCAGAATCCTGTGTCACTGTGCATGCAAAACGGAAACTGCACAAAGCGTTTTCCGCGTCCGTTTGTGGCTGACACAATCAGTGGAATCGACGGATATCCATTGTATCGGCGTCGTTCTCCAGATGACAACGGCGGATCAATCATAATGAAAGTTAAAGGAAAAGATGTCGTCGTCGATAATCGCTGGATCGTTCCATATTGTCCACTTTTGTCGAAAACGTTCTCAACTCACTGTAATGTTGAGTATTGCAACTCCATAAAATCTATTAAATATGTTTGCAAATATGTGAACAAAGGAAGTGATATGGCTGTGTTTGGCATTGCTGATCCAAATGCAAACGATGAGGTGATGAAATTTCAACTTGGACGTTACGTGAGTTGTAATGAGGCAATTTGGCGGCTGTTTTCATTTACAATTCATTAACGTTACCCGACTGTCGTACATTTGGCAGTTCACCTAGAGAACGCAGCGCAAAGAGCAGAACGACCACCAGCGAAAACATTGACAAATTTTTTTTGGACATGCGAAAGCGATCCGTTCGTGAGGACTTGACTATATTCGGAAATGCCACGTTATTATACATGAAATGCTGCGTCAAAGAAGTTTCAACGTAGGAAGAAAGGTGATGCTGTTGCTGGTTTTGCTGATGTCTATTCGTCTGATGCCCTCGGACGAATATACACAGTTCATCCACGCCAAGATGAATGCTTCTATCTTCGCTTACTTTTAGTGAACGTTAGGGGCTCGATATCCTTCAATTCCCTGCGTACTGTGGATGGTGAACTGTGCGCCACTTTTTGAGAAGCTTGCCAATGCTTGAATTCGCTCGAAAACGATTCACATTGGGACTTTATCCTCGCCGATGCAACTGTTTCTGCGCCAGAAAATCAAATTCGTACGTTGTTTGCGATCATCATAGCCACATGTCATCCATCGAACCCGAATGCATTGTGGGAGAAATACATGGACGAGATGGTTGATGATATTTTGCATAGAGTTCGAACGACAAATTTTAATTTTGATATTGAAAGTAACGACGAGAGGCGCAACGAAGCATTAGTTCTGATCGAAGACATTTGCGTGCTCATGTACGGCAATCTGTTTTCAACATTGGGAATGCCAGCACCAAATCGTTCGACGCACGCTGCATTCAATCTTGAATTATAGCGGGAGAAAAACTATGATCTAGATGAGCAGACTGAAAGAGTCCGAAAAAATGTGCCGCTGTTGAATGCCGAGCAGAAGAATGTATATGATTCGCTGATGAAGGTTGTTGATGATAGAACGGGAGGCATTTACTTTCTCGATACTCCTGGAGGGACAGGTAAAACGTTCGTCATTTCGTTGATTCTGGCAACAATTCGGTCAAGATCTCAAATTGCGTTGGCTGTCGCATCCTCTGGCATTGCTGCCACATTGTTGGAAGGCGGACGAACTGCACATTCCGCTTTGTAGCTGTCAATGAATCTTCTCACGGTTGATAAGCCTACGTGCACAACGACCAAGAATTCAGCGACAGCGAAATTGATGCGAGAATACAAAATCATCATTTGGAATGAATGCACGATGGTACATAAACTAGCTTCGGAGGCAGTTGACCGAACGATGAAGGATTTACGAGGTGTTTCGAGACGATTTGGTGGGACAATGATATTGCTCTCCGGAGATTTTCGTCAAACCCTTCCCGTCATTCCGAGATCTACTGCTGCCGATGAAATTAATGCATGCCTGAAATCGTCGTTTTTGTGGTGGCCTGTCAAGAAGTTGAAATTGACCACGAACATGAGAGTTGCGTTGCATAACGACCCATCGGCTGCTGAATTCTCGAGACAACTGCTGGCGCTTGGTTATGGACACATTCCGATTGATGTTTTGACTGGATTAATATCGTTTCCGGCAAATTTTTGTGAGTTCACATCGTCGAAGGAGAACTCATTACAAAAGTCTTCCCAGGCATTGAGGTCAATTATAACAATCTTGATTGGATGAGTGAACGGGCAATACTAGCAGTGAGGAATAAGAACGTCGATAGCTTGAATTTTACCATTCAGAGTAAAATTGCTGGAGAATTGCGTTCGTACAAATCCGTTGACAGCACGACCGACGAAAACGAAGCGGTCAACTATCCGACAGAATTTTTGAACTCGCTTGATGTGCCAGGAACTCTGCCGCATAATTTACAGGTAAAAGTGGGATCGATCATTATTATGTTGCAGAATCTAAATCCTCCTAAATTGTGCAATGGTACACGATTGTCCATCAAGAAACTGATGAACAATGTAATACAATCAACGATCATCAAGGGCAATTTCAAAGGAGAGGAAGTCCTTATCCCACGAATTCCGATCATTCCAACAGATCTTCCATTTCAGTTTATGAGGATTCAGTTTCCCGTTCGATTGGTTTTTGCGATGACAATCAATAAATTGCAAGGCCAATCGTTGGAAGTCTGTGGGATCAATTTGGAATTTCCATGTTTTTCGCACGGGCACCTGTACGTTGCCAGTTCGCGTGTTGGCAAACCGTCTTCGTTGTTTATTTTTGCACCAGAAAACAAAACGAAAAACATTGTTTATCAAAATGCACTCGACTGATTTCCGTAACAATTCATTTACATGAATTCTTGAATTTTATTATGACTCTAGAGTTTATTTGAATGCGTTAAGTTCACCTGGTCCACTTAATTTTAAAAATAATTTTTAGGCAAAACAACGTTTACCGGGTCAGCTAGTATTATTATATTATTTCTGAAATATAACGTGAAAAAAAATGCAAAACAGTCGAGTTTTGGGCGGCCGTGTTACAGAATACTGCGCAGCCGGTAGACGCCCGTAGAGCGTTACGACAGATTTGAACTCGGACCTACCTAACATCCTACGTTTGAGGAACCTACGCCTAACCTATCGAGCCACAAATCCGTGCAAAACTACAACACTTAAGCTGTGTGTCTACGGAGCGACGTAAACCAATATATTCGATATACATCTGTCGAACACACTGTTTAAATTTTAATTGTATTTTATTCACTTATCTGACCGTTATTATTATTATTACATTATTATGTATGCTTGAATAATACATTTACGTTAAGCAATATACCAGCTACGTTATTAAGGATCAAACAATATGTCTACAATCACATTATGCAATATTTATTGAAAAAAAAAAAAACAAAAAAAAAAAACAATATATATCAACTGTGCGTTGGAACGAAGACCGACTGACATTTCGTGAACGCGAATTTTTAAGCGTACAAACCGAATTTCCACGGGTTTCAAAAGAAATGAACGTAACAAATAGAGCACAAACGGCAATTTATATGATTATTTTATATAATATGAATTGTCACTGAATCGACCAATTATTATGAACATTCGTTATATTATTTGTCGGAACATAATATTTATTGGTGCATTTTATACTGGAATATTACTATATAACGAATCATAATTTATGGTATATACCTATTTATGATAATTATGTATTTCAACATGTTTCTGACTTTTTTGTATTAAATCATCGAATGTCATAACTAGCAATGACTTTGAAAATATTATTCAGTAGTATTATTATAAAGACAATTGTACGAAATGTAGAGCCTTTTTTCCGTGTTAAATGTTCATATTACCTAATTATTTACTTAGTTGTTAAGAATAAGAAAAAAAGAACTATTATAGTTCATGTGCTTGTACGGTTTTTACCACAAAAGATGAATTATTATTTCATATATGAGTTGTTACTAAATCGAAAAATTATTATAAACATTGATTATTTTATTGTTCGATACATATTATTTCATATTTGTTGATTTATTTTATATTGGTATATAATATTATTACATTGACGGACATTTACCATTTTTTTAAATTTCCAAAACCAGCTAATATAACGCAATTTTTTATTACTGCTATGGCAGTAATGAAATTGTTACTGTTATAGCAGTAGTGTGTACGTACATCAAAACTGATATGTAGTGCTATAGCTACGACCAAGGACTGGAACCGTACCGAAATTGACCGGTTTTGGACCGAAATCTTTTGAAAATCTTGGGACCAAAGCTGGACTGGAACCCTTAAATACATTTTTTTGGAACCGAAACCAAAACCTATATTTTGATATAGGGTTTAAGTGGGGTTTTTTTCAGTTCCAAAATCCAATAGATAGGTATATTATCTTTAGTAGTAGGTATATCATACTTTTAAAGTTAGTAATTAGTACTTATAAGCAATAAAATATAATTATAAAATCATCGATCTATAAATGTTTATCATTACTAAGAAATAAGAATATTATTATGAGTACAACAGAATTGTCATAAAACAAATTCCAAAAATCCAAATTTTAATTTCCATGTAATCTATATTCTATAACAAGCCCGGTACCTATTATCGCTGTGTTCAATTATTATATATTGAACCGCAAACCGTAATTCACAATAACTAATGTAGAGTTTCTAAAAATAATAACAATTTGTGCGTTTATCAGTGTTTAAGAGTAAGTTGTCTTATAATTTCCCCTAACTAATAAGTCTGTAGGGCTGCAGATATAATATTAAATACCTCATGTGGGTATCGTCTATTAGTTTAAAATTTAAATATTATAACTAATAAAATAGGTGGGTATAGTGAATATCTAGTTATGTTTTACATTTATTAAAGTTTAGGTTTTGCTGGTCATATACGATATGTATACGTATAATATGCCAGTATTGTTTTTTAAATCTTACAATATTTTGAATTCAATAGTATTCCAAATAGTATATCTTTTATAGTTTTAGTGTTAATGATATTATATTACCTGAACTCTGAAATAGGTACACTTAATTACAATTAATATCTGCCAGCTGCCATTAAATAAAGGTTCTTAATATGTTAATTTTTTATACAGTACTTAATTGATAAAAATAAAATAAAAAGCAAAAGTCAAATATAAAGGGTTCAAACCGGTATTAACCAAAACCGAAACCGAAATTTTATATTTTTGAAAATCGAAACCACAACCGGAATCGAAATGTTGCATTTTTGAGAACCGAAACCTAAACCCAAACTGATAAAATCATAAAGGTTCCAGTCCCTGGCTACGACTTATATTGTTTTGTGATTACTCAACGCATTATTATACAAAATGTACTGTGAAGCAGCTTATCAGTGTGGATAAAATAAACGACAAATTAACGAATAGACCAAAAATCTTAAAAAAAAAAATGTATTATTAATTGATATAATTTCCTTTGAAATATGTCAGTGCCACAATATCTAAAGCAACGCATGATTGAATGTCCTCTATCATTGAATACCATTGAAAATATTACTGTTATATATAGCTGTAATGCCAAAATAATGTAATGTACAATTCTTCAATTTACTACTATTGCAGTAACACTGCGTACATGGGTTTTATCTAGATTGACTTGTTTCCGACTAGTTTTTTGTACTTACCTGTCTATTGTAATTAATAGTAATTATACAGTACCTATAGTATTTTAAACTGCAGAACTAAACCAAAAACAATAATACTGTTTACTTTTATATGAATATGAAACGTTATGATCAAATGACTAACGGTATAAAGAATTTAAACGTTATTCAATTTATTCGTCTAAACGTTTTACAAATTTAAACGTTATTCAACTTATATACATTTACACGTTATTTAATTTATATGTTTAGCGTTATTAACAATTAAAACGATATGAAAAATTTATCGTCTTACGTTTAAACGTTATTTGAATATGTGTAACATTACTCTACGTCTTTACTAACCAGTAGTGTCAGTACTTAGGTTCGGTACAACAATGCACGGATCTAGAAATTTAAAAGGAAGGTGCTAGACGAAAATATTTACTTCGAGTAGCTACATTTATTTTATTTTGATTGCGTACCTAGTATTTTAATTTTGAAATCACAGTTTTACAAAAAAAAAAATATATTATATAATATTATTGTACTGATAGTTATTATTTTATAAATATTTTTTTTTCTGAAAATGTTATGTTTCAATCTTTAAATGTTTTCTATTATGTTATTCGATATTTATATTTAATCATAGGTAATCTTTATCATTTCTGTTTCGTTATCCGTTATCAGATTTCAATCTTTATCGTTTTCTGATATGTTATCCTTTATCGATTTCATTCGTTTTTTGAATGGTTTTACATTTTACTTGTAGCGTTATTAATACATTTTGAAGCCCTGTTTTAAAGTTGATCGAACAAAGACAAACATTTAAAATGTAGAGCCTCTTCGCCATGACACACTTACATACGAATTTTTTACTCAGGTGATTAAAAAAAAGAACAAAAAATCACTATAGTTTACCTGTACGGTTTTTACCACGAAAGACGAATTATTATTTCATGTATGAGTTGTTACTTATTATTAACATTCATTATTTTATTTTTCAAAACAGAATATATTTGCTGTATTTCATATTGCCTATTGGTATATAATCTCATGATAACTGTTCAAGCCACCGCCTTTTCCCTCGGACCGGTCCGCGTGAGCGCGTGACGGACGAGGAATCTTCCAGAACGTTGTCCGTATCGCTCGTCGTCGCTCATTGTCCGTTATCACTGACGGGTTTTTGAGCTCCATTTTGCCTGCACTGCCACTTTCGAATTTTTATATTAAAAAATGACTGTATTATGTAATATTTTATGTACAATTTTGTACAAGCAAAATACAATTTTGTTCAACCCTCCAAACACGAGAAAATCCGTTATTGCCATGTGCGTGCTGGAGAAACGTTTCCCCAACACTCCCTTTGCTTAAAGTTGAACAAATAAAATTTTCAGTGGTACAATATTATGTACTATTTTATGTACAATTTTGTACAAGCAAAATACAATTTTAAAATATAACTTTACTGTACAATATACTTTTTGACGTTAATATAACCAAAGATAAACATTTTTTACTGTCTATAGGTAATAGGTTACTTATACATTTTGACATCCTCAATGCACCAACTAGATTCACTTTCCCATCGAACAAGATACTGAAATTGAACATCGAAGCTATATTTCGACTACTTATATCGTGTATACAATACACAAACACAAAAAAAAAAATAAAAACATATCATTGTAAAATCAATACATATTTAAGAAAATTAAGAATATTTGTATATATTTTGATATGAAAGCACTTAATCATTATATGTATATATCACTAAAATACAATTTGGTATTTGTTTTTTTACTCTGCAAAACTTAAAATTGTAATTTTATTATTTACGTTGTTACGTTTTTTTAAATATCATCTAAATGAAAAACAAATTACTTAGTTGTTAATTATGATTTTTTTGTATACGAAAATATTATGGTGTTAGTACCTTTTAATAGTACCGTATTTTGTGAATACTTTGCACCAAATATCTCGATTGGCCTTGCTTCACTAAACGCATTTGGTCGACCAATTGATTTAGTACGTGTTTCTTTCAATTTATAATTTATTGTGCGACGAGGAATATTATATGCTTTTGCTGCATTTCTTTGTGTCATTACCTTATTTTTAATATCACTGAGACATTTATTTAGTGTCTCCTCTGTGTAATCATGATAATGTCGTGAGCTAACTGCTCTTTTGTGTACCTTGGGCATCCTAAAAAACAAATATCTATTATTGTTCTGTAAATTACATTATAATTGTGTTACTTTGCACCAATCGTATTGTGGCAGAAATTAGACAATTTTGATTTTTTTTTACAAAAGTTTTTATAGCTATGAAAAAAAGTTGAATTGAACTTAATATCATACATCTTAATGCTTATAATATTTCTGATAGAATAAAAAAAATTTACTTGTGAAATTGAAATTTGAGTTGATGAACAGGCACAATTTCCCTGGGCGTTATTTTTGTGTATTTGTGATAAGCTGTTATCAAGAGCACACGTTTTGGAGGGAAATCGACATATTGAAGTTAAAATCATTTCAAAAGACATTAAACAGTATCAGGAACAAAATGATAACATTTATATTTTTCTATCATTAATTGTTAACGAGATATTTTGTAAAATTACTTTTTTTTTGGTGCAATGTTACCATATATGGTGCAAAGTATCCCCAAAATAGGTATGCAATAACAAATAATGCACTGTAATCGAACACTTTGTAAAAAAGTAACGAATAGTTGAAGAAAAATAAACCCATCGTCGCATTTCACAAATCGCAATACAACCGATTACCGAGATTTACCATTACTGTATGTGTAAAAAGGGATTATATATTTTATTTTCATAATATTTTCCGTTTTCCATACTCATTTTTTAACCAGCGTAAATTAGGTACCTAGGTAACTTACTCATTTAGTCATATAATAATATACAACTGAAACGTTAAAACGTTTATTTAAGGATTGTACCTGTGTTCCTATTGATATTTGTATAATATAATCAATAATTTGTATAAAAACTACATTTATACGCCTAATTGATTAACAGGCATATAAGCATATTATTGCCTTACATTTCCCCTTCGGCATGACGAATATTTTTAAAGTTTGACGATACGCTTATATGAACACAATTTATATTGGTATAGAATATTGTGACAAATATTTGTTTCGACATATTTCTGACTGGATTTATGTATTAACCATCTAAAGTTATTAGTACCAATTAATTTGAAAATATTTAATGGTAATTGAAAGCCGATCGAACAAAGTGGAAAAATTGTAAACGTGGAGCCTGTTTGCTGTTTTAAATTTGCTTACTAATTATTTACTCAGGCGTTGATGAAAAAAAAAACGATAATGCACCTGTTGTTGTACCTTGTATTGGCCAAGTGACCTATTTAAGACAATTATGTGTATGTATTCGCCGGCTGACGCAATAGCATGTGACTATGGGAAGTGCGTTGGTCATTTTAACCATAAATTCTAGGTCTAGTGGTTGAACGACTCCCACGGTCGGAGTTGTATCGTCAGTCAGAGTACGGACTAGAGTTAGATAGAACCTCTAAAGTGTAAACAGAAAAATAATATTGAGTATGTTGGGTTAAATATAATAAATTAGTGTGCATAATATTGAAACCAAGAGTGTTTTTACATCACCGTATAGAGTATACGACGAATGGCGAATTCGGAATTCTTAGTTCATATAATATTATGAGTTCTTACTGAATCGAACAATTATAATGAACATTATGATAATTTTATTGAGTGAAACATAATATTTGTTTGGGTATCTTATATTGGTACCTATATAATATTATTGTAATTATGTAGTTCGACATGTTTCTGACTAGTTTTTTGTATTAAACAATCTATATAGTTATAACTAGCAAAAAATTTCAAAATATAATTAACTACCTAGTATTTTAAGTCGATTGAACAAAGGATACAGTATTTAATGTGGAGCCTCTTTGCCGTTTTAAGTTTCATACTAATTATTTACTCAGGTGATAAAAAATAAGAAAAAATGCTCACTATAATGCACCAGTATGGTTTTTACCACGAATGGCGAATATTATTATTTCATATTATATTTCGTATAATACGAGTTGTTACTGAATCAACAACTTATTATGATTTAAGAACATTGATTATTTTTAGTTTCGAGACAGAAGTTTCATACTAATTATTTACTCAGGTGATAAAAATATAAGAAACAATGCTTACTATAGTGCACCTGTATGGTTTTTACCACGAATGGCTAATATTATTATTTCATATACGAGTTGTTACTGAATCAACGACTTATTATGATTTATGAACATTGATAATTTTTGGTTTCGATATAGAATATTTTTTGGCCTAGAATATTTTTATATTATTTTATTTATTGGAAATTTCATTGCTAACTATAGGTAGATATTTGGATGCACCCAAAAGTAAAATAAGTATATAATGCAACGTCAATAATAGGGATGGAAATCCAAAACGTACTATCGCCAAAATATAGATTTTCGGTATCTTAACATTTCCAATAAAAACAAACCATTTACAACCAGTCAAATTAATTTGAAAAAAAGGTTATTTTTTAAATTAATTTTTTATTTATATTTAAAACGATTCAAATATGTCAAATATTCTAGAGTTATATTTTTAATTTAATTGAAAACTTAATTAAAATTTTTAAAACAAAATTTAGTATATTTTGGAATAAAATTTTTACTTCCCTATATTATATGGTATACGTAATTGATGTATCGATATTTTCATCCATAAGAATTGATACCTAACTCAAATTTGTCATTTTTGGCAATAGTACGTTTTGGATTTCCACCCCTCAATTGCTCAATTAATTATTCGTTTGGATAGGCGTTTCAATAGGTTTAAATAATAAATATTGAATTGATGCTTGTTTTAAATTATGAGATTAGCGATGAATGTATTGATTATACAATAATGTGTGGTTTTTATATATTTATTTATTGTAGCATCACCTATTTCTGTCATCACCAAGCTATCATTTAAATACAAAATTATTATAATATATTTAAAATAAACACTTTATACTAAATCATATACTGTATATTTTATTATTTCCTCCTGTGATATATTTACAGCATTTGTAATTTGACTTGGGTCAACCCAGAAAAAATCAAAGTAAACCCGCACCTTCTTATATTTTATATTTAGGAGAATCATATAATAGTATTTTAGAAAATAATATCCAGTCATAAAAGTGTGTATCATTAAGCTGATCACCGCTGCTAATCACGATGACATTGATTATTAAGGTTTAAATACATCTATGAATAATGAGCATAATGACCAATGAGTGTCGTACCCAGTGTCCAACGTAATAGCTAATAATAATAACAATAGTAGAACCAGCTCTGTAGAAAATACCGGGCGTAGGGCTGGTAAACTGGTCTCGGACCGCATTACAAATAAAAACGTACTGATCGGGGCATTGCCTACTTATATAATATTAATATAATTTAGGGTAACTCCAATAATAAAATAAACGGATTAGGTAAATAAGTGGACTGTATAATTAAATAATAAAAAAACCACACTGGTAATAAAACAATATAATAGTATCCGCCTGTTTGGCACTACAACAATTAGATAATACTGATTAATAAAAAGAATAATAAATAATGTGCTGAATCAAAGTCCAGTTACTATAAAGAATGTAACAACAGTAACAAATATATTAAATTAATATAAATTAAAAGGCAACAAAATATAAAAGATTTGTGTCTTGAAATAATATTTTAACACATGTAATAATAACAAAAAATAATATTTTATGCCTCAGATGGCCCTTAAAACAATATCACAATAAATAATAGTTTATGAATAATGTAACCGAGTGGTGCACCACGTACCTTAAATATGATTATGATGCCATGTGGTGCCCAGATCCGTATATAATAATTTTAATAAGTTACAATAAAAATAACAGGTTGATCTGGCACACTCACATAACACCGCTAAACATACCACGAGGAATCAATAATAACCTGCAGCCAACAATAAAGGAGCAGCCGAACTATACAAAAAGAACAAAACCACGAGTTGATTACCAACGACGATTAATATATAAAAATGACCTCCTGAAATATAATAATATTTAATAACCGCAGCAGTAGGTAGCCGAACGATACGTAACAAATATGAAAACCGTCATTCACCGAATGATGAACAAAACCACGTGGAAATGATGAGGAACAATGGACACATATAACTGAACACCGAAAATATAAAGAACAGTAAGCACATAAGTTGCTGTTTCGAGAGCACTGAAAAAAGAAGTGAATAGAAAAATGGTACAACAGACCATACCGAATAGAAAAATAATAATATGAACGTAGGAATGATATTTAGTGTCATACACACAATTATATAAAACAAAAACAATCATTATATATTTGGTGGCATTGATACGATGACTACACAGTAAAATAATAAATATAATACCCAACAATACTAAATAACGTTTTAGGATGATAACAAAAATAAAGTGATAACCAATACTGATTATGGCTAATAACTTGCGAGCGTGAACACGTACACATAATATAAAATATCAAATAAACATGCTTAAAAATAAATAATAATTGGAACCTTATTTCTAAGAAAGGGGTTTAAAAAACGAAAACCTAATATGTGCATACAACTAGAATATACGAATAACCAATTTATCATGGGTCATTATGCAAAACATAGGTTATTAGAAGTATACACATTACACATTTTAGATTCTGATCGGAGTGAGAATGGTTTTACAATGGTGTTTATTTTTTATTTATTTTATCCTGTATACAAAACGATTTATACCAGACGGAGCACTCCAATTTCAACATGCAGTATCATATATTTTAGCAAATTGGATCAAGATGATATTTCAAAGAGGTAATTTTTCGATTTTTTCCAATAGTCACGGGAAAAACCACCGACAAATTACGAAAAACCGCTAAAAATGAGATTCTAATTTCTAATGTTTTGTTTATCACCATAGAAACGTATACAAATAATAACATAATAATATTATAATATTAATTCAACTTACAGGCTATAATAAATAATAACAATATAAAATATCCAGACTGACAAACCGTTTCCGCTCTAAATCATTTTTCTTATACAATGATGTTATATGAATACTATGATACTATGATATATTGATACTATGGATTCAAATTTAATGCAATTCATTATACATTGAACCACTTGTAACCTACTGTACTGCGGAGCGACATTCACTAACCCACTTTTTTATATTTTAAACTAATGATAAATGCACTATATTATAGTTAAAGTGACTATAATATACATATTACAATATTATGGTACATATAGTGCATAGTATTATCAAATATTACTCAACCGATAAACGAAAATGCGTTGTTCGGACTAGGCGTGGGACGTTAGTATTTCAGGGAAGTTTGTGGACGGACTCAATGTCCGTGAGAACATAGATACTCTCGTCGATAGACAGGGGGAGCATGGTCGGGACAATAAATTAACCTCAGACGTGGTCTGTATTCAAACGTGTTACTCCCGACCTTGAGCGAGCACCTTCACGAGAGTCAGGATAACAGTATACCATTTTGGACTTAGCATATTATATACTTACCATAATTTTCATCTGAAGAAAACAGCAATAATAAATACAACTATAATTTATACCAAGTCTATACTTTATTACACCTGAGTTAATTTCTCAATCCACGGTACGCATTATTTACTAAAATATTAAAAAAAAAAAAATAATAATAATAGTGTTCTACAGAAAACTATATTATTATTCTGTTGTTATATTGTATTAGTTGTTACTAAATAAACAATTTATTGTGTGCTGAGGAAGTACCGAGTAGGAACATATCGTTTATAAAAGAAATCGAGAAGTAATATTTTATTTCATTTATTTTTCAACGTTCACTGAATTTTTATTATTTTTTTAATATTAAATCAAAATGGTTTTATTAAAACAGTTATTAAGAATCTTTATATTTAATGTTATTATAGTTTGCGTCATAGCTAAAGAACATCCTAATACAAGAGCTGCATTAATATGTAAGAATTGATTTATTAATTTAGAATTTGTGTTATAATTTTTATTTTGTCAATTTTTGAATTCATTTATAAACGAATATCAATTATTGTTTTTTTATGATAATCTAAAGACAAACAGAACTTATAACATGTTTTACTTTTCAATTCAACATAATTGATATTTAACATAGTTAATAATAATGTTATACCTAAAGATGTTTTAAAAAGCGCATATTTTTATACGATTTAAGATATAATATGCTGACATTATATTTGTATAAACTTATTATATTATATCTGCTGAAGTATAGCAATATGTTATAAATTACAAATATTATAACTTATTTGAAGATATTTGTTTGAAATATTGAAATTTGATTTTGTTTTAATCAAATAGGTAGCAATGAGATAATTTAATCAAAAATATATTAAATATATTTTTTTCTTTAGGTTTTAGAACGTAATTATTATAAGTAGTTGTTTAAAAGTTAAATTACGTACAGAGTATGCAAATAAATCGAACAGATGGTTAAATATTTGCAATAATATTTAAATAATTTTTAGTTAATAAACAAGGTTGAATAATAATTTTTTTTTTTAGTGGCTTGTACAGGTAATATTTTTAGTTAATTATTAGTACCTAAGCTAATAGTATCTTAGAAATTAGAATAGTTATGATTTAAATAATCTTCTATAAAGAGAAGAATCTCGTACAGAATTTCGTACAAAAAACATTGCATGGGTATGAAATATGCAGGGCTTGAAACCGATTCCAAAATCTAATATCGAAATCAAAATAAAATTTTTTCGGTTTTAAGTCCGTCTATTATTATAAGTCCATGCGTTCGTCGTTGAGGAGGCGTTCCACTTTAACGCAGTACAGTAGTACACTAGTACAACACCTATGACATATGTTAGGTTAATAAGGAACTTAGTAAGGTGCTGTTTTTATTACAAATTAAAATACAAAATAATTGTCTAAGTTTTAAATATGAGCAGGTGAGCTGATATAACAACTAGTCAATAACTTATGCATCTCACTTTACACCTTGTGACTAGTTTCAAACACCAAAAACAATATTTTGTTAATCGTGGAAGTGTATTAATTTGTTTAGAAATAATGATTTTCATATAAGGTATGCCATAAAATGTGTAGTTATTGGACATTGGTTATACTATTTGTAACGGTCGAAAATCAACAGAAAGTAAATTGTCAATATTATAAGATAGCGCTCTCCGTTCTGCGGGCATCTCTGCCCACATCACGATTTAAGATAGTATGGTTGCACAACGACCCATTAGAAAAATGTTATCACACGGCATACGGTTTGTATCGAAAAGTCACGTGATCTACGGGGGCCCCCGCATAATGCGCTTATATAGGTTCAAATTAAAACTAATAAAAATTGTTATGTTATACCTTAACACAATAAAAATATACATAGTGATCGTATTATATTATAAATTATAAAATAGTCCACTAGAAGTGCTAGTGCCGGGGGTCTGATTTAAATCCAATGCCGTCTTATCATAGCTCGTTGGGCAAGCATACTATCTTAAATCGTGGCCCACACCCAAGAAAAACGCCGATATGCATATGATAATCGGCGCACACACACACTATCACCGTTCGCTAGTACCCGTGGTTAAGATTGACCGGCCGGCACATATGTCATTATTTAATACTTATTCACAATAACACGAATACCGGCCAATCAAAATAATGTTATCAATAATAGTTTATAGTTTTTTTTTGCGTACCTATATGTGCGACGCGTCCGACGCTCGTACATACCTACATCGTCACTTTTATTGTGCCTCTCTGCCGGAGAACAACATGGCATTATTATAATTATTCAATAAATTAATATTAAATAACACCTTGACCGGTACTCTCCCAGTGTGTGAATTTTTATTATTATTATTATTATTATTTATGCCGGTAACCGCTATGGGGACCTGGCGCAAATATACATTGGTATAGCACCAATATTATGTGTCAGGGTTTTTTTTAATGTGACTCTTTTTGGGGCAAAGTTTTTATGCCATGTGGCTTTTCTTTGCCTTAATTACTACAATTTCCTTTATTTAAATAAATATTTAATAATTATCCAATAAACCAGGTGTTAATTATTTTAAAATCTAATATATTATATAAATCCCGCACACTTCGATTTCTAAACCTCTAACCAAACAAGTACTGTAAGTTTGGGATATCTACTTCTCTAGTTACTCTATAGCTACTTTTAAGTCTTTTGAGAAGAAGGCCTCTATTTAAATGGGACATGCCATGACTAAGGACAGGGTGATTAACGTCATAGGTTGGCTGTTAGTGCTGTGTTCAGGACTAATCCGATCCGATGGCAGCATCGGTGGGCTAATTAGGTGGCGTGATGTTTTTATAGCCGTTTGGGCAAGTAACACGTATTACTTGAAGAACAAAAATATAGTTTTTATTTGTATAAAATTCGGATACGAATACAAAATATAAAATATAAAATCGAACAAAATTAAATTAGCCCAGTCAAATTAGGAAAAAGATCGGAAAAAATTCGCCCCCTACTGAATTTTGGTACACACTTAAAATGTACCTTCCCAATTAACATACTAAAAGTCCTGACAGCTAACCCCTGTGCGTATCTCTCCACCCCCCAAAAAGGGGTCAAATCTACCCTTCTACTATTTTTCTTATAACTCGTTAATCGTTCAACCCACGACAAAAAAGTATAGGACCAAAATTAAAGACCGTACAATTTACTATAATAATATAATATTTTAACTACTTAAATTTTAACGTGGTAGTTTTAAGAAAACATTTTTGAAAAAAAACTTATTTTTGTTTTTTATTTTATTTTTTAGCCAAAATGTATAGTTTTACACCAAAATGACCTATTAGAAAAATTATAGCCCTTTGTTTTTACATAAAATACTATTTTTATTTTTATTTTATATTCAGTACCATAAGATTTAAGGTTGTTGTTATCTACGGCGCGGCGGTGTTGTATCTGTACGGTTGATAATACAAGACCAATTTCGAACATAATATAAAAATTCACCGAAAGCTGAATACTATTGACATACACCTACTGTATACTTCTTTAATGATCATACTTAAAGTCCTAACGCTTACCATTCGTGCGTACACCCCCCTCCCTTACCTTCAAAAGGGTGGTTTTACAATTTTTTTTTTATAAATTACTAGCCTTGAAACTGATGACCAAAATATATAGAACTAAAATTAAAGACTTTATACAACTTTTATGAAATATGTTTACAGTTACAATATGTTTATTTACAATATTATTATTTGTTAGATTATACTGGTAGGTACTACTTAATTCTAGAATTTTTACAGAAAACATTAAAAAAAAAAAATACTATAATATTTACATAGATACACTGTATCAATATTTTTATTTTATTTGGTTCCGGGTGAATGTTGTTTTGCCTGTAACCAAAAAAAAAAAAATTGATCGCTATTTACTATTATAGTTTACAATTATTATATACATAAATTTAATGTAAATTTATACCTAATTAATTAAGTGTTGCAGTTTTGCTCTTTTTGCATATATGTGGTTCTTCATCGGGTTATTCGTTGTCTTCAGCTATGCCAGTGGTTCATTGTCCATCTTTATACAACTCTACGTCGTCGTCCTCATCATCACAAATTAGTTGCCGGTTTAAAGACCATGCGCCTTGACAATTTTTACATATTATGGAACATCGCATTCCCACTTTTTTATAGCCACAATTTTCTCACATGATTTAGTGCAATGACAACTTATAACCGATAGAAGAATCTGTTGCTGGTCGTTTCTTTGTAAAGATAGGAATTATTTTTTTATCTACTTTTTACCAGCCCCAGTCAAACGGATTATGTACTTTCCCACACTAAGGTTGTATTTGTAATTAAACCCTAAATAAATGCTGCTTTGCTAAGTCGACTGTTGGAGGAAGTCGAGAAAGTTTGACTTCTTTTTTGTTGGGAGCCACTGTTTTTCGGAATACATCATATCCGTGACGATTTAATGTATTAGTGTTTGCTGGTGCTTTAAATAATTTTAACAAGTACTTTTCTCCCTCACGTAAAATTTCCTCATGTGTAGCTGATTCATTGTTAAAAACTAATAATGAATCGTGTAGTTCTGGATGTGTTTGAACTGTTTTTAAATGTTTAATTTTCCCTTGTTGAAAGATAGCTGACGTTGTATCACATCCACCAATTGCATGTACAAACAAAAAATAAGGAAGTTCAACTTTAAATTGTTGCCGTAAATTTTTTATAGAGTATTATCTAGTTTCCGTATCTTCTTTATTTGGTTTTTTAAAAATAATCTGCAAATCATCTGGAGTTAACGTCAATAAAAGTATGATCAAATCTACGTCCTCTTCAATGACCACAACTTTTGTGTTATAATTTGATTTTTGTATTGCCGTATGTACAATAAGTGTGTCAGCGTCGTCTTCTGCTTGTAATACGTAAATACCTGACTTCACTAATTTCTCTGTCAATATTAATATCAGCCTCAACTTATTTTTGTCATTTGTTATAAATGACTCTTGCGAAATAGTTATGTCCATCGTCTCTTATATTAATATATCAGGGCTTTTAATCAAATTTTATCGCCGTTGCCTTTCGGAACTTTTTATATTAACATCACTATTTGTGTACCCGTAAAAAAACAACTACGCAATTAGAGCCGTAATGCTTTTTGATTTAAATGATGTAAGCTTCAAGTATATTCCTGTACTTTAAATTTGAACATCAGATAACGCGGTGCAACAAGAAACCTCCATCAATTATGTGAACAATAGATTTGTTTTGGATGTCGTAGGAACATGTAAAAGTCGGAAAAAGATTGTATAAGATCGATTTTGGTTGTTTTCTCATATGGCCTGCTTCGTCGAATAAGAAGAGTAGAATAGGGGATAATTCATATTTGAAACATTCTTTTAACTCATCATCCGTTTTCACTTTTAGCATTATTCTTTGGAAAAGTAACAACGGATCTATTGGAATAATGATCCGGACTGTTAATCTTTTAGCATTTTCCAAAGTTATGACTTAGTTATTTCGTTTCAATTTGACCTCATTAAAATGTTCACTAATTATATTTTTCATTTTTTGTTAACCCACTTCTTGCGCTTTGTGACAATTAACTTTTTCATTACTGTCGTATATTGTAGACAGTCGTCTTAATCTCGGGGTTGTGGGTTCGAGCCCTACGTTGGGCGCCACTTTGTGGTATCACCCGCATTAGACAATACGCGGTAGACCAACTATACGCCTTACCCTCGTTTTCTCTAGTTAATGACACTCTCTTAAGTTGATTAGAATGGCACTGTTATCTCGTTGAAGTACGATGGTATGCGCTTGACAATTCTAAGGTTGTCCCTATCTAGTTGAAATGACTCAAAGATTACATATACTTTGGCACTATTCAGTTTAATAAAACTTCATTGACACATAGTACGTATATCCCGGCGCTGCTTCTATAAAAGGTAAGAACGTAAGAATGACTAAAATAATGTTTAACTCGGGTTTTCAGGTCGGAAACACTTTTATTATATTAAAACAAACATAAATAAAACACTTAGCAAATTCAGATCGCTTAGCCTGTACTACGATCGTCGTTTCACATGCACGTCGTAGCTACTTCCTCGCCGAATCACTCAGCGACAACGGGGGTCCGTGCCTGCGCGTACGGCGGTGTTATATAGAAAATATTATTGTCACCTCAGCACATATTGCTTCGCTGGCCTGACCTATGTCAATAATTTACAATTTAAAATATTCCCACCTATATTACATATATATTAAATAATTTTTTTTTGAAGACTGTCTACAATATATGACATTACCTACAACCCCTGTTGAAATTGAAATTAACTCTTTTAATTTTGGAAAAGGGTTATGTACTTTTAACCAGCCTGAAAGTTTTTTGGTATGCTCAGTATCAATTTTAATTCTGGAATCACGTTGATCGACGTGTTGCTCAGAAGTAAAATTGAAAGTATTGGCAAGTTTTTCCACTTGGTCATTAATTGCACTTGCAATTGGGGTGTCTAGATGCCAGCGAATAAGAACACTACTTTTAAAACCTCGGCCACTAGTCAAGCCACCTGAAGTTTTCATGGAACGCATCAAAGTTTGTTCTATGGTCATATCGGACCATGTGCCACACTAAAACTTACTTGACCGTTTAATTGTAAAATAACCTTCATCGCAAAATGTTTTAAACTCTCCAGGCCTCATATTTTTTTTAGTCCATACATATCTTGAAGATATAAATGAGCTGGTTTTGCATATTGGAAATGTCTAGACGAATGAAAAAAAGGTATCTTTTTTTCAACACATTCTAAATGAACATACCAATTACCTGAACGTTCTGCACAAATAAATCTACGTAGAAGATGAACTAGGAAAAAATACTGAACCCAAAGTGTAGCTGTTTTTTTTCTTGATTCAATATTTTTAATATGACCCTCAACTATACTCATAAAATCCTGCAGTATTTCTACATTTTTAATTTCTTCCAATGTTAAGTTTGTGAAATTTTTACTCAAAATATAGTTTTTAAAGTTTTTTTTTTGCTTCAGGCAAATCCAGTTCATCTAAAATAATTTTTCCTAGGCAAAGTTGTGTGACAAAATATGCACGCACTGCTCTTGAGTACGCATGACCAGTCATCATTTTTTCAATTAAGTTGGCGGCATAAATTGTACTCCATAACTCTTTCAGTCCACTTCCCGCCATAATATAACCAATCGCGCCCATGAATGACATCAAAAGATGGACACCACCAAGACGCACTACTATTTTTGGTTCAATTATGTTGGTTGATTCAACGATTTTTCGAGCTTTTGTATACAATGGTTGATCAAAAGTTACAAAACAACATTTTTGGTGTACTTTTTAAAATTTTTCAACAGCGAAGTTTATAACCGAATTAATACAGTCAGTAGAAGAAGGTGGCAAATTAAGAAATGGCAAAAATATTATTTGAGTATTTTTATAGTCTAGGGAATCGGTGATTTTTTCCATAAATCCTTTTCAACCCGAACATTTATGAACACCAAACCACTGTGCACAAATCCAGTGCAGTTCGTTAGTCGACAATAATGACATTTTATGAACCATGGGTTAAAATTGAATCCTGAATTTTGATTTTATCATCAGCGTTGGTCGATTTTTCATATGTAATGATTGGAACGGACTCAATGTTGCTAATTGTCTCTGCTATAACTGCTTTTTTCCCTTTTTCAATACGTTTATTCCAAAGTACTGCATTTGTTGGTACAGCACATTGAATCCTGTATTGTAGCCATCTAGTGTTGAAATATTGAAATCGGCATTATCGAATACAAATTGAGAAAAACTATTTGGATCAACGTCAGGCTGTGGATATAGCAACGAAGACGTCTCAAATACATAAACGTCAGTATAAGAAGAACAAAATTCAAAATTAGAAAAAATATCTATTGCACGTTTTGTACCAAAACTTCTATGTAAATATAGACCTAGACCCAACAAAATAGGCGAAATAAATGAGCAAGGTCGGCAAAAACTTATGATACTGTGTGCTAAAGGTAAGTATTTATTTTCTCATTTTTTTTGATCGGATTTTTTTTTGTACCACAAACATTAGATAAAAATAAATTTAAACTTTTTGGTACATCGTTTGCAGTATAATCCATACATTTGTTTGGTGTAGGATAAGAATTCAGCTCATAAACTGTTGACCTTATATCTTCTCTTATGATAAAAGCTGCCATTTCTACTATTCTTAACCGTTCTTCGTCCTTATTTTATTTTTTTGAAGTATATCATGCTTCGGTAAAAATTTTAAATGAAGTATTCTTAAAACTAACAATTGCTTTTTTACCTTGAGTTTTTGTAATAATTAAGTCCTCTCCATACTTCTCAATTAATTTATTTTTGAAAGTTCTCTCGTCACACGTACCGTTCATTTTTTCATACACAAATTTTAATGTTAATTGACACTCGTTTTCAACCTCGATTTACTCGCATACATACTAAACGCCTTAAATGCATCTTTATCTTGTGGGCGGCCCCTCTTCTTTTTTTCTTCTGACGATATACTTTTACAAAATTTTCTTTCACAATTAATATAATAATCATTTTTATCTATTTTTATGGCTGCGATAGAAAACCTGTTTTGACCTTCGGTGCGGTCTCAGATCATGTTATGCAGTGGATGGAGCCACAGCTCAATTTTTTTATGTACATGTTAGCGACGAGTCACCGCCACTCATGGGTTATGTGGCCTCTACTGCGCCTGTGTTAGTTGACCTGCACATGCGTCTAGTTGCAACTAACATTTTTTCATTGATGTAACTGATTTTCTCATTACTGACTAGTAGTCGCTACTTATTAGTTACCTATAAGTAATGACTAATATTTTGTCAAGGTATACCTTTAATGTTTATCGAATTTTAGTGAATAGTAATAATAAAAGTAGGGTTTGAAACCGATTTTGAATAGCATAAAAAATCAAATATAATATCAATTATTGAATAACTTAAAAATTTGAAACTTATATTCAAAATTAAAAATAAAAAAAATTTAAAAGCGGTATCCAAAAATGAAATTAAAATCGGAAAAATAAAAAACCAGTATAATCGTGCCGGCGAGAGAACGCTTCTGGGTGGCGACCAAAATTTGTCCGATCTCGCGCATTCCCACCACTAAACCTTCTCGAACCCTGACCTCCGTCAACTCTGGCCACCGCCGCTAACATTAGCCGTTGGTCTCACGTAGCGAGTGGAGGAATTTACAGCAGCGACTAGGTGGTTGAGTGGAATTTGGGTACGAAACCACAGAGCCCGTTATTCGGATGCACGAACGAGAAAGCGTTCTTCGCCGGCACGAGTATAACTAATATCAAAATCGAAATCAAAATTAATTTTTTCGGTTACAAGCCATGGAAACATGCACACTTAGTAAATTATATGAAAATAAATTGTAAATACTAGAAAAAAAAAATATTACGAAATACGTTTGGACCATTAAAATATGACGTTATAAAAGAAGATACGTTTACGAAGAAAAAGAGAGAGAGTTAGAAATAACATACAACGAAAAGATCATTGTAGAAACTATCGTTGAGTTTAATTAACAGAAAATGCAATAAGTAGACGAAACTAATTACTAAGAGCTGTAGTGGAACAGAATCTTGAAGGAACAAGTCACTTAGTATTGCCAAAAATAAGGTGTGATGTCACAGTGAAGGGGACGTGGAAGTTATTATGAGGTGAATCAAATTGGAAGACTCTGTCATTGTATTTAGATTACTGAAGAAAGTGTTGTGAGACACGATGGTCCTAGTGGCCGAATCAACCCAACATAGAAGAAGTAGATGATTAAGTATTTAAAAGAAATTAAAAGAACGATGTATAATGTGTATTCTAAATTAAGGTTAGGATTAATGACCATTATCCCAATATCACAAATGACAATTTCACGAAAACAATAAATTCTGAATCTATTTTTAAATAATGTTGATTTCAATTTGAAATTCTAAATATCGTATTTATATATGATCATAGCTATCGCCTATTAGGAAAGTATCTTAAAAAGTGCATGATATATATTATAATGTTTAGTAAAATTGAAAGGCCTATGAATGGATCATTTGAAATTAGTGATAAATAAAATTAATTAATATTTCATGATACATATTATATTTTATTATTGTTGATACATTTTGTTGACTAATTTTAAAATTTACCAGGTATTCTAATGAAATGTGCTGAATTTACAAGTAAGTTAATAACATTCAACAAATAATTCATATTGTATATTAGACATAATTTTAGTTTATAAGCATTGACTTCTATGATTTTAAAGGTAAATTTAAGTTATTTTAATTTTACTTTTTTGGATATTGGGGCATAACATGAACAAATATTTATTCATTTATTTGTCATTAGAAATATTTTTAGTATTTTTTTTTACGGGTAACTTTTGACTAATTATTATTCACCACTATTATAATGGAATTGTTACATATTTGTGTCAAGCACAAAAATCATAACCTTAAGTGTTTATTTAAGTGAAAATCTTTTAATAATAGGTTTATTTATATTATGAATCCTCGCACTCTAACAGTCAATTCCTGACATGCCACAGTATCAACCTAAAAACACAATAAATAATGTTTTATTGATGTCATTTCATTAATAAACCACTTTATTTCATCCCAAACCTCTTTATATGGGTATCATATAATAGTGCTGTTAATGATCCGTGTGGTAATTAATTATTATTAAATAAAAATTTTTTTACGACAATATGTTAACAAGAATAGTTGACATCAGGTCCTCTTTAGATAAAATCATGTGAAGTACCTCTACCACTATAATGCATTGATATGCATGCACTAGGTTTCTAGGTTATCAAATTAAAATTGCATTGAGGTACTGTTATTTTACAAAAGTCTCATAAACATACTGTGTAGACGTGTAGTATAAGTTTATTATATAACTCATTGTATAATTACAACTCAGGTACAGAAAAAGATAAATCAATGACGCCAGAAGATTATAAAGGTATTTATTTAAAAATACGTATCTACATTATATATAGGTACATGATGTAGGGTAGATCGAATAAATGAAAAAAAAAAATTTTGCGAATTCTAATAGTACTTAAAAGTTGTGGTTTATACTCAACTAAGTGTATACAAAAAATGAAAATGATTCAATCAATAAAGGTAATTATTTATTTGAAATTATTAAAAAAATATTACAACTTTTACGAAAAAAACATTAGTTTTAATTGTAGTAAAGGATAATTGATATTTATGAGTTGAATACACATAATTTAATTATTTAATTATATTGAAAGTAAGTATATAAATCTCTATCTAAACTTAACTTAATTTAAAATATTTTTTGGAATGAAACTGAGGCATAATTCTACGAGATTCAATCCTTGATCTTATAAATCCGTCCCTTCTAGTTTGTCCACATACAGCTCCAGATGCTACTACCATAAGTTTCACACTTCTTTCGACAGATTGAATATGACAAGGAAAATTAAACATGTCAAAGTGGTTCTCCTTATATTGCAAATTCCTATTGTTGACCTTCAATAATCTATTAAAAAAAAGAAGTTAATATGTTATAAGAATAAATAAAATATATTATATTTTGCCTGTATCAATATTTCTTAATCAATTTTTGATGTAATTAAAGGCTCAGTAACTTGATTGTTTTCTCAATTAATTAGTTCAAAGTAGTCACTATCATTAAAATTCAACGGTGGGATTTTAAAGCAACGAATCGTGCCTTTCTTTTTATTTTTTCGCGCTTCTATGATTTTTGATACAGCTAATTTTCTGATGTTTTCGCGATCATCAAATAACATACATATATGAATATTTTCGAGCGATCCCAAATACGCACGTCGTTCAAATACAGGGTCAATAATTTGCTTTAAGTTTTCAGGCAGATACCGTGAAAATTGTATGGTCTTCCAAAGGTGTTTTGATCCAGATGTACAAAATGGATTCATTTTTATATAGAACCACATGGGACCATATACTTTTAATATAAACTCAGCTAAAATTTTTAAATTTTCTGTTGGAGATTTCATACTAATATATAAACGTAAAATGCGATTAGCAGTGGTAAGTCATCTAGAATGTGCTTGTTCTCTGGATTCCTTCTGAACAAATCAATGTTACAATTACCATTAGAAATACTTAAACACATCTCAAACAAATATTTTTGATTAGTACTTAAATCAACTTAATTTTTTAAATAAGGTAAGTTACTTTCAATACGAACAAATTCAATAACTGGTAGTTTGTGACATATTTCTAACTGTTTTCTTAATGAACCGGAAAATCCATTAGACCCAGATGTTTTCCCATCTAGGTGTTGAAACAAATGTCGTGATGGAAGCTCGTTAGCATGAAGTTGACAAATAAGCCACTGGATTGGTTTTTTTAAATGTTCTTCTATTTTCCGAATAACTCCTGTTCAAAAGCCTATTTTTACAATTGTTCTTTTTTACTAACTTTTTCAATTCACTTTGCATCGGTTTCTATTCTTATTATTTTTTTTGGAGCTTTTTAGTAGTTGAAATTTCAATTGAAGTTATACCCATTTTTCTTGTTGTTCTTTGATCTATAGTAAATACCTGCTCAATAGTTGGAACTTTTCGAGATTTTTCAACTAAACACAACACATTTACATGCCGCAATACCAAAAAGACTGTTTTTGGCTTCATTTGAAAGTTTTCTATTTTTTTTTTTTAAGTTTCATTATTTATTCTACTCTTAGCCGACTTCAGTATATTCCGATATTGATGATGGTACGTTTTTATCATTTACAACACACGTGTATGAGATACTACTGGAATTGATGCTTTTAGCCATACCTTTTCTAAATCAACTGCTATAATTTCTGCTATAGAGCTTACACTATGTTTTTTAGAGGTAATTTCGGGTTTTAGTATATTATGTTTCACAAACAAAAAATATTGCATGACATCTTCAAAAGTTGGAAGTGCATTGTTACCAAGTTCTTTAGCATCTCCAAAAATTAAATATTTTAATTTATTTCTGGTCAAAACACAAGCCATTTTGAACGAATATTTAACGAACAAACTGAAACACAATAAACTTTATACGACTCAGTACGATACTGAATGTAAAATCGAGTTTGTCAATTGAACTAATGATGAAAAATTTCATATTAAGATAAGATAGGACAACTCATAAATAAAATAACCAAATAAACCAAGCATAATAATTGTACTATATTTAATCTAATTCTAGGTTTTTAAAAATGTATATACTATACATTTCCCCAACTATTAGAAAGTTTAAATTTAAAATTCATTTTTCCGATCCACCCTAATGATGATGCATCCTTTCCTAGAACTGTGCTCTAGATCCGTGACTGTAATGTATACCACTAAATTGTCATATTCTGTATATTATAAAATTCTGTAATAATAGAGCAATTCTAAATATCCAAAAAAACTCAGATTTAATATTCAGAAAGTTCTGTGAAATTATGACAATTAAATGGAATTTTTCACATATAAAAGTAATATTTTAACATTTCAATTGCATTCTAATATAATACAATATTTAAAATTCTATGCAAGACGTAATTTCATAAACATGAAAATAAAATGTAAGTACTTATTTACAATTGTAAATAATCATTTTAATTTATTTTTTAGCAAACCTAGGTACGTATTTTCTTGTTTTATTTTTTTTTGTAATAAAGTTTTATTTGTTTATCTATAGAATATGATTTCCTATAACTATGTAATAGTTTACAGATTGTTATATTTTGAATTATCTTAACAAGACAAATTTCTATAGTTACAATAAACTATACTAAATCAATTAAAATTGTATTTAAAAAATGTACAGTTGACCGCTGTTAGTCTATACTTTATGATATTATGTACAAAAATTGAACAACTGAATAAATACAACGACAATTTATAATAAAACAAAAGAAATACGACACTGTTAGGTTACTCTGCTGTAAAATAGTACGTCATTGAGTAGATAAAAGAAAGGATTTGTTGAATTTGAATTTATGTGTTGTTTTTTAAATAAATTCAAAATAATTGAAATGTTCTATAAATCAGTTAATTTTAATGGAATAAAATACATTTTTAAATTCTGAGCTGATCGATAAAGATTTGATTCGCTTACGAATTGCTTCCCATCTGACCCTCGAATTGAAGATGTATGAAATAATATTTTGAACATTACGAAATAATATAATAATCTATACATATAAAATCCAAATACCACTGACTCACTCATCGCTGTAACTCAATAACCACATAACGTACGAACTTGAAATTTGGAATAGTGTTTCTTCTCATATTTTCACCGCGCACTAAGAAAGGATTTTCAAAAATATTGCGTTATTAACAATTATAATTATTCACCGCTTATACGTATTGACGTGCTGCACAGCGGCCCGCGGTTTCCAGCTATCTATAACTTATCTTTTTTGTCTAAATAAGAATTGTTCTGAGGAGTTTAGCGACAAAAAGAATCTCATGCATCGCGCGTACACCAATACTCCAATTATATTTCAAACGATAAAATGCGCACCGATAACATAAACCAATACTTATACAAATTCTATTTATTAGTTATCTCTCCATTGTCTCGCAACGGTGCCTATACACCATACACGTTTATTTCATTTGCACGCCGTACTACCAGCAGTTCGGACACGCGTAACACCATAAATATTTAAAATTATAATTTTATATTATTTGGAATATAATAAGAAAGGAGTTTCTGACATTCGCTTTTTTAAAGAGATGGTAAAACAGGGATCTTAAGATTCACGGTAGAAATTGAAACTTTTTTTTTTGTTTATTTATGGTTGCATTTGGTTGTAAGTTTTATAATATGCGAATTATTTTACAAAGCTAAGTACAATTACGCCAGTTTGTCCATAAAAATAAATAAAATAACCCCCCAAAATATATTAATATATAAATATTAAATACTCCTAAAAATCCGGGATGATAAACTATGACGAGCGTAATTCATTTGGGTGAATAACCAAAAATTTACCTGAGCAAAGCATAATATATCATTTGGGCGAGAAATTAAACGATCGTTGAGGCGAATTTATAAATTATTGAATAATAGGGAAGTAACATTACGTAGGTATACAATAATTTGTATAATATTTACTACAGCTAAATATTATTATTATATCGTTTTGGCTGATTGATGAATATAGATAGTGAACGATAATTTGTTAGATTGTACTATGTCAGAGACGAAATATTTTACTTAATATATTACGTAAAAATGCTAAAGAGAAACAAGACTATACATTAAAATCATGGGAAAAATATCAAACCAGAAAAATAACTATAAACGATTATATTAAACAAATGAGCATGAGATAGGTAGATATCATACTGATGAAAAAAATTTAGTTGAGATGATAAATATAATATAATACATTATATGGCAATATGATAAATTTTTAACCTAACCAGTTAGAGTTAACTGGGAGTCCTAAGTATCTAAAAATGGGAAGGAAAACGTATAAGTCTGATAAGTTTTGATAAATACATATATATTTATAGCTCGCCCAAATGATGTATTAGATAAATTGAGGGGCCGTATAAATTTTGCCCAAATGATATGTATAAATTCGCCCAAATGATATGTTATTTTGGTCATTCGCCCAAATGAAAGTCCCCCACTATGACTTCAATACTATTTTAGGTACAATGTACAAACATTTTTTTTCAACTACAATGCTGTACTAATATCTTATCTCTCTCCTCACCGCAAGAAGATTGCTTACCTGATAATATAATGTTCGCATAACCTTTAGCGAAACTCACGTGCAACGCTACGCGGGATGTCTAAAAATTTAATTATAATATGATTTTGCTTCCATACCTAAACAGAGCGAATTACACCCAAAAGGAGTTAATTAATCACAATTTTTTTCCGGGCAAGGCTGGGTTATTCAGCTTGCATATTTTATAATAATCGATAGTATACGTACAACTGTCGATATATTAATTAATATAATCCAAGTATGTTATGGGAGGCAATTTCAGCGGACCGTTTGGGGAAAATTATGCACAAAGAAAAGCTAATAAAGAATTAGATGTCTATTAGACACGTAAACATTAATTTAAAACTATACATTTTTGTTTATAGAAGCGAACGATAGTAAGTATTTATGAGTCTTATAATTTGTCTTATTGAAGAAAGTAGGTATCAAAAATTGAAAATGGGAAATACCCTATACCTAGCTTAAGTTACAAACAAAGTTATCATCGGTTCATTTAATTACAAAATTGTTACAAAATATTGAGAAAGTTTCAACCAATTTTGGAACTAAATGTTCTAGGATGGCTAAGATATAGTTTAGTATTCTGTTTCAAATCTTGATATTGCATTGAAAAAATTACATTTGTGCTATACAATTTTGTAGAGTGGTTAGATGCACAACAGGAACCATTATGTTCATAATTAATAATAATTATAATAATTTGTAAATTGATCATGACGTGAAAATTTCTTGATCTCAATCCTAATGAAATCTTAATCATATTATGTTATACAAGCTGACTTCATGAACTTTGTTGCTCGTTAACTATGCCAACTCTATATGAATGCAACATTGTTTAATTTGTTATTTAATACTTTGTGTTATGGTGTTCAAAACTTTAGAATTTTCAAAAGACATCATGGATCTCAAAATAGTTGTGCAAGCACCACTTTAAAATATGAATTTTTGAAAATGCGTTATTTAGTGCACATTTAAATAATATTGTGGTGGATCGAAGGTACTGTTACGTGCTGCCCCTTCAGGGATTCACTATGTAGATGATTGGAAATAAATGGTAGTCAAATTAGAACTGTATTTGTAATGTTTTTACTATAACAGAATAATATGTATAATATCGTCGTTGTAGTAGTAGTTGTTTTTGTATATGGCTAGTGGCGTGAAGGCGCTTCCGTGTTGCTGGTCCAGGTACATCTGATTATTCCACCCCTCCTATATACGATGTCGGTTACTTTGGTTGAGTTGGCGCGTGGACAGGGTGTTCTTGAGGTGGATGAAGCCGTTCACAAAGTTATTATTCTCGCAATTAGTGAAATTGCCACCTCGTAGTGGTAATTTGTTGGTGTCCGTTCTTCTTGATTAGTTTGCAAAAATAGAATGTAGTTTCTAGCTATGAGGTTACGTCTAGGAGACCATAACAACTCAAGGAGAACTGCCTCTGTCTCGAGTAAAACTTATAGACTAACACGTGAATCGATTTCCTACATATATTATATTTTAGTACGTAAAGCTTTTCCTTTACAGTACCGTGAAAATTGCAAGCCTCAATCTGTCATTGTTTAGGCTCTACGTTTAGGCTCTACGCGAACGCGAGGTCCGTTCGTAAGTGCAGTATAATTTCTAACTCTAAAGTAACGTGTCACTGTATTCTTTTTTAACTTATTAATCACTGATGTTTTTGTAGTACCTACTTACCTAACTGAATTTAAATTATATCGAACCTTATATTGAAATAAACTGTTCCATTTTATTTTCATAAGGATCTATATAGTATTAAAAAAAAAATATATAAAATACAGCTTATAGGTAATTTAACCATTTTTAGCTTCGTTAATTTCATAGTTATATAGAAAGAGGTTATTATGTTGACAACTAAATAGGTATTATATCTAATATTTAGTTAATGGTAATAGTAAGTTTAACATTCATAGTTTTTTTTTCCATATTATGTTTATTTATTTCATAAGTTAACCTTATTTATGCACCCAATCTTTTTTTTTTATTTAGATTCTGTGATAGGTACGTAATTTTTGTATTTTGTATAGAATGGCAAATTTGAGTTATAAATTATAATTTTATATTTATATTGCTTATGCTATATTATTATGTCAATAACTGTAGTTTTCATAATAATTCTCATTCAAATAATACAAAAACTGGATACTTTTTTTAATGGAAACTATCATAAACGTTGTACTTTTGTCATTATTCTTTACTGTTTTATTTCCATTTGTGACAATAAAATCGTAGACCCTTCTTCTATATTTATTTCAAGTATGCTTTTTTCTCAAATCACACAATTCAAATACCTATAGCGACTAACAATGTAGATAGTACATCTATCTTGTATTGACGATTTTAATTTATTTTTACCTGCATATTTGAAAAAATAAATAAATTATTCTTTTATGATATTAAGTTCTTCTTTTTAAAATTTTAACTTAAATTATATATAGTCATTATTAACAACTTATTAATTATTCTTTTATGATATTAAGTTCTTCTTTTTAAAATTTTAACTTAAATTATATATAGTCATTATTAACAACTTATTAATTATTATTATAATTTTGTCCAGGCAGTGTTGGTACGTATATTTTCTTCTGCATGAGATTTCATGATACAAATATTGGGAATAATATTTATATTTTCGTCAATTATCTTCAATATCCGTTTATAGATAAATAAAGAAATTGAAGATCTGAAATATTAGAGTAGATTTTGTTCGTTATTATCCAAAAATGTCACGTTTGAAGTTTTGAATCACAGTTGTGTAGCATGTTTCTAAATAAACAATAACCTTAGGATGATTTCATAAACCAATAATTAAATACCGTTCAAATGTGAAGCACGTTGTCGTTACTTAGCGTTAGATAAAACCGAAGGTTCCATCACATTGAACACAATCATAAGTGTCAAATTATTGTATCTATTTATATTACTAATAACTTTGTCAAACACCTATACTAAATATATATTTTTTTAGACTTTATGCGTAAGTATGTTTTCTGTAAATCGTTATATTAATACTTTCTCTTCTATAGCCTGACTAGATGACAAATCAAAAACAGTTGTGTACTTAATTATATCTAGTTTCGAGTTGATGTCTCTTCAAAAACTGTTCTAAAATAGTTGAATGTGTTTTTAAGTCACGGTTATCTTTTGCCTAGATGGACTATGTTAGACCTTACAGTTATTGAAACGGGATTGGGTTTTTAATTTATTTGAAACATAGTTTGGATCAATAAAACACCAAATGTTATACCACAAAAAATAATCTTGTGAATAAACTCAATAATTAACAGAAATATATTATAGTTCAGAGTTTTCCAATGCGTTTATTAATTACAGAAATCTGATTAATTATTTTTAATGAACGTTGTATTTCTTTAATATGATGTGTGCTCAGGACAATTCGTTTATTAATGAATAATTTATTTCATTATGCAATTATAAATACGCCCTTGTTATTTCATATCTATATCAATACCTATTGTATATTATATCACAGGTTTATTTAAATATTAAATGATTGAGTTTTAAACTAAATACCACGTTATAGCGTTATAGAACAATGCGTGGATCTATAATGAAAAGGTTCTAAGTCGTTTCTATGAAATTTTTCAGGAGAGTCATTTTTAGGTCTGAATTCAAATATGTTACTTTTTGTGCAATTTTTATTCTTGGAGTTCACAAATATATAGCAACTTGCATTCATTATTATTTCAAAATTCTATAGTAATAATTTGATGTATAAGTTTGTACAAAAACAAATAAAATACAAATTATAAATAATCAAGTATGAAAAATTCTAGAATTAAAACTTTTTCATTTAAAATAAAAAAAAATGTTTCATTAGAACTTTTTTATTCTTACCTATTATTTATATTATTATTAGCTGAATCGTTTTAAGAATAATACCTTCTCATTGATGACAACCTTCAAACACGAAACAATGTAATAATTATTAAACATTGAAATCTGTTACTCGATTGTACAGTTATGTTGATATTTATTAATTAATAGCTTTAATTACATTATACTAATATAAAAGTTTAAAAGGAAGTCACTCAGTGATGTATAGATGATACAAATAAAACTATAATTTTATCAATATTCCATTAACTAATCGTTTTAAATTTGATTAAATTGTGTTTATAGTTCAATTTTGGAAATTTAAAACCGTTTACGCTTGAAAAAATCACCAACAGTGATTGCATAATTATGCAAGTTAGCCTAAAAGATTTTTGTTAAAAAGTGAATTTTTGAAAAAAAACGTGATTAAGAACTTTTTCATTCTAGACCCACAAATTACATTATTTGTTGACTCTGTGTTTATATTTTTATACCCTGTATACAACATTTTTACTGGAAGATGTGCTTCGATTTTAATATATAGTACCTTATCTTTTAGTAAATTGGATCACATGGTACTTTATAGAGGTGTCATGTTTCGATTTTATCAATAGTTCTTTTATATCACGTGAAAAACCACCGAAAAATTACGAAAAACCACTAAAAATGGGCTGCAATTTCTAACGCTTTGTTTGTCACCGTAGAAACAAATAAAATAATAATATTAATTCAACTTAGGTATTTGATGTAATAAATAATAAAAATATAAAATATCCAAACTGACAAACCATTTCCGCTCAGAATTGTTTTTCTTAAGGCTGGGCAAGTTAATGTTTTTTTTTTTACTCAGTTATGTTAAGTTAATGCGCACCAATAACAAAAAGTTAAAAGTTAATTAAATATAGGTTAACTCATTTAAGTTAAAAGTTAATACACACTTTTTGTTAACTTTTTATTAAGTTAAAAAAAAGTTAATTTGTTTACACAACACTAGGGTACTTAATTTTTTTCCAACCCAAAACTAAATTATAGACTATAGTGTTTATACTTTAAACAGTATTTCCATACAAGTTAAATTCGAATGATATAAATTTTTAACTTTAGACAATTCATGGTAAATATTTTTATTGACATGAAAACGAAATAGTCTGAAATAGTGAAATATAATAAAATAAAAACAAAATAATTTAATTTAACTTACTACTCAAAATGAAAAATGAATTCGTTGACTTTACATCAATAAAAAAATAAAATTAGTAAGTTAACAGTTAAGTTAAAAAGTTTAAATTAAATTAACTTTTTACCTTAACTTCAACTTTTTAACTCGTTAATGCCCAGCCTTGGTTTTTCATATACAATGATATCATATCATTGAATTCAAGTTGAATACAATCCATTATACAATGACCAACTTGTAACCTACTGCACGCAAAGAGACATCCACTTACCTGCTTTGTATTTATTAATTTTAAGAAGTAAATTATTAAAGTTTAGAATGACATTTCAAAACATTCTTAAAAACTATTTTTCCCAAAATCTAGATTTTTGAATTTAATAATGATGTATAATTATGTCTATAATAATATAATCTATCTTACTGAATATTAATTAATTTAAAATTATAATTTACAGTCCAACATTTAGGTACGTATAATGTATTTAATTTAATAATATGTAAGAGGATAATAATAATATAAATGCACATAAACTTGTCTTTTAGATGTTTACATTCTGAGACAAATTACAACATAATTATCAAATATTTGAGAGTTTTATGAAATTCATACAAATTTGATCATTAAATGGTTAGGCAATACATATTTGATAATACCTATCTCTAAAACAGTAATATACAATGAGGAAACTTGTATTACATTTTTTTTTAACGTAACTTTTATTTTACTTCAGAGGATGTCAGCGCATTATTTGTTTCTTCTCTCCTGCCCACGCGCAACATAGACAAAACGCATTTACCTACATAGATTCATTTTTACTATGTTTTTAAGCAGGGCTTAAAACCGTTCCCAACAAAGTCGGTAATCGGATAATTTTTGAAAACCTGTAACCGGTTTTCGTTTAATTTTGATATTAAGGGAACCGGTAACCGTTTCTTTAAAGATACTTCAAACACTATGATAAACGTTAATCATTTAAAAACCGTTGATAAGGTTTTTTGGTGCTCGGTTACCGGTTAAAACCGGTTTTTAAAAATCATATTTTTTAATTTTTTAATCATATTTATAAAACAGTTTATTTAGGCGACTCGTGAGTTGATAACATAACTATTATTATTACAAAATCAAAAACTTGGTCCATTTCACTAGAAGTTTAAAACATATTATCAAGATATCCTAAAAAATGATAAAACTAAATTGCATACATTTTTTTATCGTTATAATTTTTAAATTATTTATTAATTTAAACTTTAAACATGACCGAAAAGTTACAACAATAAAATAATACCATTGACCAAAGTATCAATTGTGATAGTGTGACACGATATAAAAATGACGTTTGGTTAGCTCAACTCATACTGTATAACCGTCCGACGAGCTCTTGTCATGGGCTCCTATATATATGATCGAGTTCTTTAGAGTGGGTGGTCGTAGCAGTGGCCAAATTCGGTCATGAGACAGAGTTCGGGTCTCGTACTTGGTACCTATGCTGGTCAACTCGTATCCTTTGTATGGGTGTTGGCTTTCCAGGAAAGATACGTATGACGACACCTTCTATAGTTTAATTGTTTTCACTACGCTTTTGCAACGACCTCCGCATGTAATACTATACTAATTGCCTTATTAGTTATATTGTCAAATATTATTAGAAGCGTGCGGCGCGCTGTACATAATTAATATATGATGACTTAATTCGTGGGTACGTAACAATATATTAAAATATAGACTAAGCCCCTATTCGACCAACTATTTCGTAAAAGGAATCAGCGCGCGACGCGACGACGTTTATGACGATATTTATAATATATATGCTATTCGCAACAGATAAGTAATACATGCCGGCAACTAATTGGGGAAAACATTTTATTATAGCTCGAAAATAAAATTCAACTATAATATAATCATGAAATAATTCAAGTATTAAATACCACGAAAAAACCGTTAATTATTTTGGTCAGGAATAGGTTTTGGTTATAAAACCGTGATTGAAAATACGAGGTAACCGCTTTGATGTTAATGTTTAGATATTTTCTCGATTACCGATAACCAATAATCGCTTTCAGCATTCCAAAACTATAAGCGGTTATCGGTTCTAAAATTTACGGTTTTTATCGATTTTTGTTACAAACCGGTTACCGGTTTTAAGCCCTGTTTTTAAGTAATCATCCATTACAAAAAAGATAGAAAATAATATTTTTGAGGGAATGTCATATCGAGTTGCTTAAATATTGTCTCAAAACAATTTAAACATCATTTAAATGTGCAATAATTTTTGTTTATTTGGAAAGTCGAATACAAAATGAAATATAAAATCGATATATCATTCCCTGAAAAATATTATCCTCTAACTTTTTATAATGGATTACTTAAAACATATATAAAATAATTCTGCGACAATGAAATAAATAGACAATACGTCTATGCTAATCGTGGGACACAAAGAGAAAATAAATAGCGCGCTGACATCCACTTAAGTACTATTTATGTCGAGTTTTAGAGAAACTAATAGCAGGAAAAAATAAATCATTAAAAGATACTTTATAATAAATCATAATAAACCCGAAGTAATCGGACTCTATAAATTATATTATTAATAATAACATTAAAATAATTTATTTTTCTAGGACTTTTAAGTACGTAAATATTATGTTGTTTGACTGAATTAGGAATTTTATAAATACAATTGTGTGAAATTTCAAATTAGTATTAACAAAATGCACGTGATCGGAACCAAAAGATGTTAAATCGATGAAACCTAACCTATCTGAAACTGACACACGTCATGTGCTGGATAAATAGGACAGATACCTACTTGGTACCCGCAGAACTCAGTAGAACCCAACCCAACATAATCGTAAGTAAGTGAATTCTCACACCTCAACAATAAACAGGCAAGAAAGGATCTGAAAATACAGTGGTGAGGCAATTAACTTGAACATATACAAACGCCCGCCTAACCCAGGAGTCACTTTAGACAGGAAACTAACTTTAAGAGCAAATGTGACATAAATAAAATGAAAATTGCCTTATAATATTCAGTTGGAGGGTATGCGTGCCCAGTATGTAGCAGATCGTGTCATGCAAAAAAGTAGATGTGACACCCGGATACCGACACGAATGAACACCTGGAAAACACTTAAAGAGTTGGAATTAATAATAATATGCAGAAGAATACCTATACTCTTTAAATTCAGTGCAATGCACAACTGAGGTCTTAGAAAATGCAACAGGCGTGGCTATACAAGTAGCAAATCAATAGAGTAAAAAATGAATACAACAAAGCATGCATATAAAGGCTGAATAAAAAGAACCATAAAAGTATTATAAAATATTCAAAAAATACACTAAAATGAACGTTTAATGTTTATGAACGAAAACAAGAGCTAAAAAAAAGCAAAAATTAAATTAATTTAAGACCACAGGGCGAAAAATATTTCAATAGATACTTAAAGGATTATAAAAATTATTGTGAAATAACTGAAATTTGTCATAAGAAATTCTTCCAATTAATTCACTTTAATTGAACACTGAAAATCATAATTTACAAAAGTATATAGGTAATACAGTTTGAAGTTTTAAATTAATTTAACAAAGAATTTTATATTTTTAACTGGCATATTTTAAATTAAAGCCAACGAAATGCAAAATACTCGGATGACTTCAAAGTCCATATTGATATTATACTATATTTCGCTATATGGGTGTACATTATTGATGTTTTATCAGTTTATTACCATAATGTGATTATAGTTAATTATTCATGATTAATTTTAAAATAAGCCAATTATATATAACAATTATTTATTGTGAAAATATTTGACACTAGATAATACACTTTTTTTCCTGGTTTTCTTCGATTTATTATTTTTTTGACAAATAATATGGTTAGTAATTAATATTATATATTTCTATAATTATTTTCCAGTGGGTATAAAAGGTAAGAAACATTTATTGAGGTGTTTATTTCATTGATCATTATAGTCGATTATTGTATGAAAAATGCACGATCAATTTATAAAAATAATTTTTTTCCTTCTTAACACCGTTTTTTAATTAGTTTTAAATCACAGAAAATAACTTTGGTATATTTTATATATTTATTGCAGTATATGATAGTAAGTATATTTTATATATTATATTTATTGTATTTTTTTCACTTTTAACAAATTAAATTATTCACTTTTAAATTATTAGGTTAATTGTTACATACATTTTTTATGTGATTCTATTATAACCATATTAGGTTTAGTTTTTGAAATTATCATCTTCAGACACGTTACATAACAATGATTAGATTTTGTGACTCTCTGTCAGTTCCATAGATATTAAAGAATGGATAAGCCATGGCTATAATAATAGTACAAAGAGCAGCGTGCCGGAATGGGGAATCTCGGATATGTCTAATATATAGATCTATAAAACATATACATATCCGACATGATGTGTATATGAAACTTGGATAGACAAATGTAAGATGGAAAAATATGATTGATTACTCCTTGAAATGCATGACTATGCCATAATTGTATACTGAATAATGGTAATTTACGCAAAGTCAACTATCTAGTTGTATTAAACATAAATCTATGAAATAAATAGATTTTGAACTGTTGAAATTCATAAAATAAATATCCACTAGAGTTATCAACACCTTGATAAACAAAATGTAACGGTTGACGTTTGTAGCTTCACGTGGTTGCTTAATAAATGTACTAGCTGATCCCGTGCACTTCGTAGGCCGTAATAAATTACGACTCTTGAAAATGTTGTGATTGCTCAACTCCTTTTGGATGTAACTCTCTAAAGTAAGTGCAGCTTTAACTCCCTGGTAGGCAATCTGGGCAATTTTCTCAACATGAACTTGTAGTTTAAAGGTTCAAAGAGTTAAAAAAAATGAAAAGTTTTTCCTACAAAACATAAAAAGAAGTTATTGAATTCAAATTAGTTTTCAAAATTGAAATCGGACTTCTAGAAGTATGTTTATTTTTCTTCCGCATATTAGTCTAAATGCAAGCATTCGATCTGACGCAAGTTTAACATTATTTACCCGTCACAAAAAAGTGCACAACGCCGCTAAAGAAGTTTTCACTTCAAGAAACTAACTTATACTAATCATCATTCCTATAACTAATAGCAACCATTTATATTAGTCAATCTCAAAATTTCTGTTTGACCTTTTCCTCGAGTTGGGCCTATCGGGTCAAATCATGAACTTAAATCATTTTAGGGAACCACTCAAACACATACACAAAATATCATGAAAATCAGTCAAGCCGTTTAGGAATGCATAAAGGACAAACTTACAGACAATCATTTTTTAATTTAATATATACGTGATGTATTTTTTGAAACTGTTCGTTAATAGTTAAATGTTTACTGTTATCTTTTGCCAATAAGGGTGAAGTTAGATTCCATAGTAATTTTAACTGGTTTAGGTTCTTAATATTATTTTAAATACAGTTTAGATCATTAAAACGCCAATGAATAAACTCATCTATCGACTGAAATATACCATAGTTTAGAATTTTCGAATGATTCTATTAATTACAGACATTTTATTCGTTGTTTTTAATTAACATTGTTGAATAATTTATTTTATATAAAGTTATAAATACATCCCTGTTATGTAATATGTTGTATATGAATTTATATTGTACCAGTATTATATAACATATCGAAATTTTAATTAAATTATTAATTATTGACTTTTTAAGTATCCTATTTGTGTATTTAATATTTTAATGCTATTTGATTATAACTATAAAATATATATTCACTAGAGTTATCACCATCTTTAGAAACAAATTATATGTGACTAATTTTACGCTGGAAATATATGTATTTTTACTTTAATCATGATATATAAATATTCCTAAGATAGTATAATCTATTTTAATCAATTGAATGTTTCCATTTAGTTACAAAAAATGAATGTACGTATTATTAGTTTATTTATAAAATGCAATTACTTTTATGTAATAATGACACTTCACCTGTAACTTGTCTTAAATATGTTAATTGATTGGAAGTATAATATATTTTTCAAATGGTTGTAATATTTATGATATTCGTTCGAATTTATACTATAAATGGTTATAAAATGACTAATTGTATTTTAATTATTTTTGAGAACAAATACAATTAAAATAAAAAAAAAATTCCCGTTATTTAAAAAAGAAATTTGTTAAGTTAGCAGTTAAGTTAATGAAAAGCCAAAAGTATTTAGTTAGGTTAAAAAGCTTAAATTAAATTAACTTTTTAACTCGTTAATGCCCAGCATTGCTTTTAACACGCAACTTATTAATTATTGCTGACAACTGATAAACGAAGTTCTTGTCATCTTATGACGACTTATTTATAAATGTATCTATTTGGTCCCAGCAAATGTAAATGTATCTGTTATTTATAATTCAAACACTAAAGTTAAATCAAAATCTTAACAAAATATGTGTGACTATTTTTTCCCTGAAATATAGATTTTACTTTTATCATAATATATAAATAAGCCTATAATCTAATAGTATAATCTAGTTTACTCTATTGTAATAATTTGAACATATTCATTTAGCCGGAAGAGAAGTTCGTACGTTTTATTCATTTATTTATAATATGAAATTAAATATTCATAATATGTTATTTAAACTGCAACCTGTCTTAAATATTTTGATCTATCGGAGATATATTGTATTTTTAAAATGCTTACGACTTTTATGATATTTAATCAAATGTGTATAGTAAATAGTTATTATGTCTAATGACGGATCTTGTTCTACATTTTCATTGTTTTTTCACTTAATAACATACGTGTTATTTTGCTTAAACGTAAATAAAATTTAAAATATCTATAAATCGAGTAAATAGAGCTAAAATAGCTATATTATAAATATTTCACATAATCTGCAAGTACTTGCAATACGCATTTTATTAATTATTGATGAAAACTGATAAATTTAGTTCTGTTAATTTTATGACCACATATTCGTTAACTAATATGTTTGACCCCAGTACCAGTAAATTTATCCATTATTTAGAATTCAACCCTTAGATTAAATCAAAAAAAAAAAAATACCTTGCCAAATTATAAGAAATATTTTCTACTTAATATTTTTAAATCGTGATAACTCATAATAAACCCTAAATTATATTTTTAACAAAACAATAAATTTTTTATTTTTTTAGGGACGATGAGTACGTAAACAATATGTTGTTTTACTAAATTAGTAGTTATATAATTTAAATGGTGTGAAATATAAAATTGGTATTTTAAAAGATGTTGCACTGTTTTTTTTTTAAATCCACTTTGATTATGTTTATTTTAATGGTATATACACATATTAAAACAGTCAGTCTTGTGGATATCATACTGCCAATCAGCATAGGACAAATTTACAAGCACCCTTAAATTTCAAGACCACTCACTTTATAAGCTAAATCACCTCCTGCTACACAAAAATCCAGCAATTGGTCCATTGATGTCAAACTAGAACTATTTTCCGTCACAATGAAAGAACAAATGATGTTCACCGCCAACTCTGTGAACGACTTCCTCTCAGTCGAAGATCTTAACAGAATTACAGAATCACAATAAAATCAAATATATTCACTTCCCCCAATGCAGTATGGGAAATAATAAAAATTGCCTTACAGACCAAGTTTGTGTGGCCCATGGGTTCAAAATGTAAAATAGTATAGGTATATATTTTATTAATATAATTATTTAAAATATTCTTCTTAATTATATACATTGATATTAATACTGTATACATTTTACAGTTTTAAAAGTTTAGATTTTAATATTAAAAAAAAATTCAATGTCAATAATAACAATTAATATGAACGTAAAATATAATAGGTAAATTAAAATTATGATCAATATTACGATAACGAAGTAGCAAAATTAAAGGTACCTATAAAATATTTAAAAGTATATACTTTGTTTATTCTGAAGCCAATTAGTTAGGTAATTTCATTTTTGAGCAATAGAAGGTTTGATTTCTTTGATGTTTAATGGTAGCATACCTATTTTACAAATTTAGTCCAATGTATAAGTAAGTAGATCGTGTAATATTTTTGTGCATTAGAGGCACAACAATATCTGATAATTGGCATGTGTTATAACCATGTTCAATACTAGGATTTGAGTTAATGTTTATAATATTAATTACTGATGCTTTATAGAACAGTTTTTTTTTATGGTAGTACATTTAATTATTTGTACAGATATTATATGAGATATGAATGATTTTTTTTTTTAAATATTGTTATAATTCTGTTGTTTATTATTTTTAATGTATTTAGTGTTGTATTGTAGTCACCACCCCAAATAGCAATGCTGTAGTTAATTATAGGTTCTACTTATGTCTGGTATATATTTTAATTTCTTGTAAATCATCCAAATTTTTGAAAGCATAGATTTTTTTTTCTTAGTTTTATTGTTGTTTTTTTAATGGGGTTATGCCATTTAAGGTTACCTAAATATTTACAAAATGTTACTATTCATGGGTCTAGAATGAAAAGGTTCGAAATCGTAATTGTTTCAAAAGTCACTTTTTTAACTAAAATGGTTTTAGAATGCAAAGGCGCATCTTTTAAGCTAACATTTATGATAAATAACCTTTGCGGGAAACGTTCATGGTAATAACGATCGAGGGTCATTTTGGCGGAAAACAGTTACTCCCGCACCAATATTTCTGAACATAGAGAAGTCAAAAGACAGATTTTGCACGATAAACTAATTCATAAACTCCACACGATGTCTACCATCCTTAACACCACTAATGAAAACCATTCAATCCTTTTTATAAAATTGATATTTATCCAATCCAAACCTCTGACAACACATCAACACTAATAACGATAAAAGCGGATCTCCAACAGGTCTCATGTCCCTCACCCCTTCTTTACAGTCATTAAATACATTTTCTACCCCACCTGGGTTATTTGAGTTGTTCAATCTAGACCACCACAGTGGTTGAGGAATGTGAGTCGCATATTACATTATTACAGGACAATAAAACGGCACTTATTTTAGCTGTCCATTTATTACCCGTGTTTGAGAAGGCACATATAAGACTTGTCCACCTCAGGTTTTGTAAATTGGCACTTAGTTGAGTTGTTCATTAAGGACTCGTATACTGTAACGAACAATCACAAAAATTTGGTGAACATTTCAAGAAACTACGGAGATTCATCTATGTACTAGGTACAACAACAAAAAATTAATTATTTTATCAAAAAGTGGTTTTGCATATAAATCTTGGGTTATTTGAGCTAACTTATCTAGACCAACAAGCGTTTAAAGAATATGAGTCGCAGATTACAGGACAACAAAATGGCACTTGTTTGAGTTGTCCGTTTAATTCCTGGTGTTCGAAATGGCACGTATTCGAGTTTTCCATCTCATGTGGTTGCACACCAACACTTAGTTGAGATGTCCGGCTATACTCAGTTACACTTATTTGAGTTGTTCATTGTATGACAATGAGTGTCAGTGACATCATATTTACACTGGTGGGTCGGACCAATTACCAGAACTCAACAACGAACAATCAAGGATCTCCAAAGAAACGAAAACAAACGACTCTGACAAGGTTAAGCTCTTCGATGAAACAAACCTTTTATACAATTGGTGTACCAAGACCATACATCGCAAGCCTGCTATCTAAATATGGCACAATCCGCTGATTGATCTGACTATATTATATAAACTGTTATTTAATACATATTGTGTACACATTCAATACAGTTTCGAAGTAATTTAACCACAAAACTGTTCGTGAATAGTTGAATGTGTTGATATTTATAGCCAATTTGTGCCAAGCTGGGTAAAGATAGATTCCACTGTAATTGTAACTGAGTTGGGTTTTTAATTATTTGACATACAATTTAGGTCATTAAAACGCCAATTTCTTGTCCAATGAAAATTCATCATGGGTGACGGAGTGGCCGAGCGGACTAAGGCGTCGGTTGTAACGCACACCGGCGCTGGTTCAAACCTCGTTTCACGGGCGGAATTTTCTTCGGGCAAGTCATTGTGTCCGGAGAGAAGTGCCGTTATCCCCGGGCATGACAGATACCCACGGTTGCCCACTAAAAAATCTGCCAAAACCACACACACTTGTTACACCTACAGTTCCCTCCCCTACAAAAAAAAAACAAACAGCTTATGGCTATAGTTGCCGGGCTTCAAGATCAATAAAAAAAAAAAATTCATAATGTGAACACACTCATCAATCGACTGAAATTTCCCATTGTTTTAGTTTTCGAATGATTTTATTAATTATACACAGTTGATTCGTTATTTTTAATTAACATTGTTGAATAATTCATTTTGTATAAAGTTATAAATTTATCCTCGTTATGTTGTATATGAATACATATTTTACTAATATTGGCAATATTAATGACAGCCATATTGTACATATGTTGTTTAATTAAATTATTAGCTGTTGATTTTGATATTTGAATTATCTAAACTATGTGTTTGATATTTTAATGTTATTTTATTATAACTATAAAAAAAAATATTTACTAGAGTTATGACACCCTTAAAAAATGAAATGTGTGTCTAATTTCACTGAATTCAAAATTTTTACTAATTATGATGTATAAATATACCTATAATATTATAATATATTTTACTCTATTTTAATTGATTGAACATTTTCATTTAGCTAACGAT